>JAATLQ010025712.1:18907-92701 GCA_013421005.1 Heliconius erato x Heliconius himera | reverse complement strand
GAAAGTGTTGTTGTAGCAGAAGGCGCTTCTGTTCCGGAAACATCAGATTTCTCTTCTGGATGTTTATTCCCGACAATACCAGCATTTAATGAAATCATACCTGGTAAAGTGGCATCAAATAAATTCTCATCAATGTTTTGAGGAGCATCAGGACATTCTATTGAGTGTACATCACATGATTGTTCGCAAACTGTTTCTAATGTTTCTTTTAAAGATCCACACAAATCCAACATTAATTCCGAACTGCTAGATGGCAAAATTAATTTTCTTAAAGATTTCAAATTGGAAAATGCGTCCTTAGATAGTCCCTGAAATTTTCATAAATAGTGGTTATAATACACATTGCAGATAGCCAGCAGTGGAAAGTAGTTACTTGAACGAATTGACCTTACCGTTCTCATATCGTTGCCTCCTAGATCGAATTCTTCTAATTTAGTTAGAGATAAACTGTTCTTGAGATCTTTTGGATATTCAATTAACCTGTTGTTCGCCAATTTTAATGTAACTAACTCCGGTAACTCGCTGACAGACTGTAATAAAAATTGAACACATCATAAAAATTATAAATATTATGTTACATAAAATTTAATCGTCAATAAAAATGTAACATTTTTATAAATATTACCTTTTTCAAAGATAATATGTGATTTTAGTACAATATTGATTTCAATACACTAAAACTTTTGTAAAGCGTCAAAGAAATCATGAAACTTATATCAATTTTCTTAATTTTTAACCGGTATAATTCTTAAATAAAGTAGACCAGTGTAATAAAAATAATAAAAGTTTTAGATATAATAATATTAATTATAATAAAATATTATTAAATGTGGTGTACATTTAACAATATTTTATTATTAATTTACAAAAAACTACAGGCAAGACAATTAAAAAATATATATGTCCGTGTAATTATTTAGATATACTTACACCTAATGCTAGATCCATTATAGAATTATTGTTAGCATTTAAGACTCTCAATTTTTTTAAATTGGACACTTCCTTAGGGATTTCTGTCAATTTATTATTATGTAGTTTTAAAGTAGTTGTTCTTGGATCTATCGGAGACGGAAATTCTTTTAGGTCGTAACCTGAGCAATCCACTATATAATTATCTGTGTCTCCTTCAGTATTACATACACAGGGTTGCGGACATGGCAGTGAAGTAGAATTAGACTCTGGTTTTGCAATATTATCATCATCGATTGGATACTTTGACACATCTGCATTTTGTAGTATAGGTATAGGTATCGAGTCAGTAGTACTATCAACTACAGGTTCATCTATTACTCCACTTCCACTACCTTCTATAAGTCCCTCTAAGTCAGCATTATCAGGAGGAAACTGATTATCTGTCTCAACAGGAATATGTAGTTCATCTTCATTTTGAGCAGAAACTGACCCAATACTGTAAATCGTATTAACATTAACCATGTGATACTTTTACAATCAAATTGATATCATTTATTTATCAAAGAGAAGTGACGTAAAATTGCTAAGTACATTGATAAGAACTATGATAGGTGCAAGGGTGGGACCTGTTATGTGATCTTGAAAATATTTAAAATAAAATTTTAGTTTATAAGTGTATAAATAAAGGTATATCTTATATTAAAATTAATTGAGACGTAGATTATCTGAGGCAACGTTTCATTATACAATAATATATGGTGTATATAAATGTAAAATTATATTTAAGTACATTAATTTAATTGTATTTAGTATAAAAGACGCAACCAAAAAATATATAAAAAGAGAAAGAAACTTATTATGAATATAAATAAGTAGTGACAATGTTTAGCACTATGTACTACAATAAATATCTTACAATGTTTACTTACATAATGGAGATAGCCAAAAGTATACAAAACGATTTTAACTTCATGATCACCATTTAAAAAAAATTAAATCATGTATTAATGTTTTGTACCTGCCAGGTACTTGTATCGTCAGACTGCTGAACGCGAACTCACTGACACTTATAACTATTATCACTCATTGATAAGATTACCTGCAACGTGAAGCAGTTTATCGCGAGTCAAGCTTGATAATATTATACGAATAAAAGGCAAAAACGTATAATACTATTAGATATTGCTAATATTGCCGACTTACAAACAGATATGAATATTTTTAGAAGGAAAAAAAGGAAGATACAGCATTTATCACCATATTTAAATGATGCGTCCGTTTCCAAAAACATTGTTATGAGTAAAGCACATTATTAGAAATATTACTTCTTTGAATATCTTATCTAAATTTTATATAAATGTCAACAATTGGAAATAAAAAATATATCTTTGTAGATGTGTATACAATATGCTCAAATGTTTACAGTAAAACACTTAGTAAAAAAAATCGTATAGATATTACATAATTACAAAGAAGTTATCATGGAAGATTTAATGAAATGAATCAAAGAGAAATAAATACATTTATATATATTTTTATCATTAATATACATGACTTTTTCATGATTGTGAACGATTCTTGTATTAATTAAGGTTCTTAGTTCTTAATTTAGGTTCGTATAGTTTCGAAAAAAAAACACCAAAAATGCCTACACCGCAAAGGGTTTCAGCCGAAACTGTGTCTTAATTGTAATGGTAATTGAACTGTGTCACTAATTTCGTGTAGGTTATTGAATTATATAATATATAATTATTATATTTGAAATTTATCACACTGTAGGATATTATCTTACTAATAATATTGTTTTTATGGGGCAAAAAGATTTGGAAACGCGACCGGTCGTGGGTTCGATCCCTACTCGAGCAATGAAATATTTATTTAAATGTAAAAATATGTTTTCCTCTGGTTGTTGCTTGGTTGTCGCTCTGGTTTAGAGGCAAAGCGCAGTGTTGAGTTCCGCCACTCAACACGCAATGCCTGCTGAATTCGGCGGAAACTGGGGAACGGAGTGTCTTAACACTAGGTTCCCTCTGCCTACCCCGCTGTGTGCGGGTTACAAAATAAAGGTGAAAACAAAATTTGGACTCATTTCGAAAACTTACTGAAAGTCATCAACATCATATGATCCCCTTTTTTGTGAATTAATCACAAATAATATAATATTCGATGTCGATTTTGTTGTTGAGTGTAGGTACTCTTGCGACCTCTTCTGAGTCGAGGCGTCTGAGTGAGGCCGTCTTGGCGCAGGGGCATAAGCGTGCTACTGTGGGTTCGACTTCTACTCGAGCGAATGAAATATTTAATCATTTTTTTATTACGTCCATAAGCGCGGTGTTGATTTCGAGAGAGCGAGAGTTCGACGCAAAGTGGTGAAGTGTCTTAACGAGAACGGAGTGTCTTACCACTAGGTTTCCAGTATCCCTTTGCATACCCTGCTACGTACAGGATACTAAAAAAATATATTTTCCATCTTGTTTTTAAATTTTAATAAATGTGCAATGCGATCTCTAATAAAAATAATAATTAATTTAACAAAATAATAATATGTGTATAATTATGTGTTTTTAACAGTACTGCAATGGCGGCGACTTGGCGGACTATCTACAAGCAAATCGTTTACTCAGTGAGGGAACCATTCGTACTTTCCTCCGACAGCTGGCGGAAGCAATGCGCGCGATACATGCTAAGGGCATCGTCCATCGAGATCTGAAACCACAAAATATCCTCCTCACTCACAACGTCATGCCACCGCGCACTCCACATCCTACTGAGATTACACTTAAAATTGGTTAGTCATTTATGTTCATAAGATGCATGAAATATTGAATATAAATTTTATTATATTATATGACAATAAATATAGTTTAATATGGTCTTTGTTGATTGATTAGGTAAGATTCTTAGAAGAACTGTTAAATATTTGTAATAAATATTCGTCATTTTACTAGCTGTTATTATCATCATTTTAGTAGAGGTCAGTCGTGACTGTAAAACCGACTGGTTGTGGGTTCGATCCCCACTCGAGGAGATGATATATTTACTTAAATTTATATTTCCATTTCTTCGCTCTGGTGTCGAGGATAAGCGCGGCGTTGAGTTCTGCCACTCAACACGCAATGCCTCCAAAATTCGGCAGAAAGTGGGGAACGGAGTTTCTTAACACTAGGTTCTCCTTCTCGCTCTCCTTCTCTCCTCTCTTCCTAGATGCGTGATATAGCGTGAGGCTGATTTGATTTGATTTTGATTTTACTAGCTTCGCGTCGTCACCTGTCAGCAATTGGTTTGTTTTTCAGTGACTTCTAAATCTGAATACGTTTAAAACTACTTTTCATTTGGGGATTAATAAACCCAACCTATGTTCAAATTGTTTAAATTTAGTGAAAAAGAGAAAAAATAAATAATTTATTGCCATATAAAATACAGTGTATGATAATAACAATATTAACATTTTTGTGTAGCTGACTTCGGCTTTGCACGATTTCTTGAAGAAGGAAACATGGCCGTTACACTCTGCGGCTCACCGATGTATATGGTAAAAATATTTATATTTATAAATTTTATGGAAATTATGAACTTTTTATATCATTTTTTTTATGATACAATAATATGAAGCATTATAACTGTCATATCTATATTTAAAAAAGTGCTTATGTGACATTGTATTGAAAAAACATATATTGACCGTAGCTATTATTTTCAGGCCCCAGAAGTGATAATGTCGCTGAAGTATGATGCAAAAGCTGATTTATGGAGTTTAGGCACAATAGTATATCAATGCTTAACCGGCAAAGCGCCCTTCCAGGCCACGACTCCTCACGAACTTAAAGCCTTCTACGAGAACAGTATAGACTTACAACCCAAGTGAGTTGATACTATTTATTATTTATTGTATTCGTCGTGTAAAAATAAGATATAGATTCAAAATAACAGATTCTTGCTGTATTAAATTTTTTCATAAAAACTATACTGATAAGTGATAAAACTATACTGACAAATGAAGAACTGATATTGAATAATATTTTGATAATAAGACAAATAGAAATTACAATTTTATTTTATTCTTAAATAATATAATATTAATGATTTACTTTTAAATACCACCTACAAAAATATTTCTATTAATGAAGACAATAACGATATAAGTGACCTATTACTAAAACGGTCAAGAAAATTATAAAAACTAAATACACACATCTATTTTTAATATATGTGGCGTCGTATTTTAAATCGCGTTTGCCATTATATAGCTGAACATATATTACACAGTCAGTGGCCATACTCAAGGTTGTTAATAAAAAAACCGAATTAAGTGTGGCTTCCGTGTTCAATAGTTGCTCTAGAATTGATGCTAATGCGTATAACTAAATCTAATTTGGTGATATATTCTGGCCTAAATATTAACTTATGTATAATAATATCAATTTAATTAGGTTTATTAAAAAAATATATATGAAATTAAAACTACTTTATATTTCTTTACAACATAATATAAACATTCCAAAAGGAAATATCTACATATTTCATAAATTAAAATCAGTTAATAGAGTATTTCATTGCTATTAAAAAAAATCTAATAAATCTGAAAGGTATTCTTCAAGGAAACTACTGTAGATTATTTACTCATTGGATAAACTACGTATTTTGTTCGTTATATTTTTTTGTGGCGTAGTGGTACAAATGTATGACACTCATGATCACCACTCGGAGAAGTATTTTTTCTGTTTCGACGAGGTTTTTCCAATATCAAATATAGGCGTTGAGTTTCATAACTCAACTTGCAACTCTGTAAGAAAAGCGTAGAACTGAATATTTTAACACTAAATTTTCTCTATTAATCGAGTAACTTTGGCCAGTAAAGTGTCAAACTAGTAAAAATATTTTTGAATGTTGCTTACATAATAAAGGTGCACATGTTACATACATTACATAACTCGATGAACTGTGACTACCGGATACGATATCCTCGCAATTAAATATTTAAAGCAGATAAGGACTAGTAATAAGCATAACAAATGGCGGCTTTAAATACAGTAGCAAAAAGATTGCAATGAACACAATTTTTACATTATTATCTTCTTATGGTTATACAATAAAAGCAAATAGATTTTTTATCTGTATAAAATGTAATATGATTTCTCGGCTTTATCTTCTTAAATATAATGTTATAAATTATATTATTTACACTACAATTAAGGAACAATTCATTTGTGGCCGATGAAAATAAATACATTTTATGCTTTTTTATTAAAATAATAAAGATACATTTATTATTTAAAAGCTAAATTAAGTAGTCATTGACGACATATCTTATTTTTAAACGTTTAATAATAAATAATAGATTATTTCGGTAAGTAATGGATGTTCTCAGTCGTCAGTGCACGTTTTTGCCACAGAATGCCAGCCGGCACGAGTCCAGAACTATGTAACTTGCTGATTGGCCTGCTGCGGAGGAACGCGCGCGAGCGAATGCCTTTCGAAGTTTTCTTCAATCACCCGTTCTTACAGCGGCCAAGAACGACTTCCATCACTAGTGAGTATTAGGACATTACTCTTCTTAATATAACTCTGTATTTTAGAATTCCAACCTTCTGTTATTATACTTGAAAGAAATTATACATTTCTTACTTTATATCTTGCCATATGATCCACACTATCTTTATATTACTATTTTTTATATATTTAATTACTTCATAATTATTATGATGCTATTAAATATTTTATAAAACATTATAAAAAAAGAAGATACATCAGTAAATGATATATAGTTATAAACTTTTGCTACCCTGTAGTGAGTTTAACCTCACAATACGTTAACCCTTGTTTATTGACTCGCCCTCTGTTCGCATTATCAAAGATATAAATAAACTCCGCTTGACTTTGTGTGAATCACTTCTTTCAACACGCAAATGTTTACCACAATGGACACTACTTTAATATATTCTTAATAACATAAATAAAGGGCTAAAGTCAAAAGAAAGAATGATATGTTCACATTCCAATTTAGTAATACATAAATTTGGCTACTAATCGTACAAAGTGACTCACATTAATCTGTATTCTATTGTCAGTCTTTCGAAATTGTAACAATTTCCGTACGATAAGGATTGTTTCTGGAAACATTGAATTGTATTACCTATATATTTTACCTCATAAAAGAAATTGATTTTTTAAACTATAATGGCAGTTTTTAAATATCACGATGCAATATGCTGTGATAAATTATGTGTGCATGATAAATCATGTCCTTTTATAAATCATTCCTGTCTGCTAAATACACTTTATAGGCTTTTCACGTGGCTTTACTTCCTAATCTTACTTTTATTTTTTATTAATATTTTTATTATTATTATTAAGATATTTAATTAATATGGTTTATTTTTCATAATTCAACCAAATTATATGTACAGAATACTCTACTTTAACCTTGACATAACACTACACCCCCATCACTCATAAGTCATAACGCTTTCTTCTAGTCCATGAATTTTTGAACATTCACAATACTATATATAACATCACGGTGTGGTTACGGAGTATAAATGTTGTTCAGGTTTGGACTCGGATCTGCCTGACATATTGGAGTGCGATATCGAAGGCTGTGTCGGAACTAACTGTATCCTAGAGGAGTCTTGGGACAGTCAGGGTATTTAGTGTTTACATATTTACAATTACGCTTGATATGTGCGATGTGCATGACGGGGTGGGCTAACATTTACTTTTGTGTACGTATAATGGTATTATTGTCATATTCTAAGAAGCTTAAACAGCATGGCTTGGAAATGCCCATCAAAGTAGGGCTAAAGTGTAATATCAGATCCACCGCTCGGTTCAAAAATTTAAAGGACTAGCTAACTTTGCAAACTACGTGGCTTTTTGGTGTCTCATCGTGTGTTTGCATAACGCAATGCGACTTGTTATCGAGTTAACTGAGTTTTTTTATCATCTCAATCTTCTATATATTTTTATAATCTTACTCAGATAATATACAGTCGCGTTGCGTCAAAATAGGCGAACCATTGTTATCATTCGATCGCTAACATTGATTATAGTGGGCGAGCACTTTCATTCATCAGCTTAATAATAAATTTAGGTTATATATAATTATAACCTATTATTTATTTCTTTTCTTCTTTTTAACAAAATTTTATTTTAATCCTTTAATTTTTATTTTTTTGTCCAGTAAAAAATTTAATAATGCAATCGACAAAAGTTTTCTGTGTAACAAGTTTTTCTAACATGTTCTATAATGTATATCTTACCATATTGATAAATGAAATATTATTGCACAGTAATTATTTGTACTTATGCAATAAATCTAGTATTTAGATAAATATAATAATATACATATATAAATCTCAAAAACGCACATACTATTGCTACAGAAATTTCAGTATAATTATTTATTATTATTATTTAAATAAATATAAATATTTGAAATTTCCTAGGTCTGATAAAAATAAAGTTAAAATTACTTAAAAGTTTATTTAAATTGAGCTTGCCCGTAGGTGGTCATAATCACTATTACCTATAATAAAAAAAGCTATTTCTTATATCCGCATCTTAATATAAAAATATCCATTAAAATCTATATAATCTGTAATGTATAACATGTACTTATTTAGTGAATATAAATAATATAACACGGATGTTTCCATAACAGAGACAAGTTCGAGCAGCGCAATCCCCGCGACGTCGGCGCCGCGCGCGCCGGTCGCCGTGCCGCAGCCGGTGCCGGTGCCGCAGCCGGCCAAGAAACAACCGACATCATCAGGTTACATTTTAACATTTTACGGGTGTGGGTTCCATTCCAACTCCGGGGAATGAGTTGATTTCTCTGCTTACAAGACAGTCATTACGATACATTAAAACTCAATTAATACGGGAAATAGAGGATCTCGACACTACAGTTTCTCTGCCGTGTCTTTTTTTATCCGCAGAATACAAAAAATATAATTCACTTTTACTATTTTAATTTTTAAATGTTTGTGTTGATAAAAATTTTAGTAAAATTGTGGCTATGCTCCTATAAGGTCTCTTCTGTATAAATACTTAGATTATGTGTAAAGTCAAACAATTTTACTCTAAATAAGAAATTACATGTTTCATTTTATAAACGTTAAATAATTTACGTTTAAGTAGTCGCATAATTTTATTTTTGATGAATATTGAACAGCAATAAATAAATGTAGTCAGTCGTTTAACATATTTATATGAAGTTCACTTAGACGCAATTTATTTGGAGAATATTTTAATCTTTAATTAAAATAAATGTTTATTTTTTACTAAAGAATCTGAGAAGTACACGTTTTTAGAATCTGAGAAGTACACGATTTTGAGGATGCCGTTAGACTGACCGTCTTTAAATAAAAAAAAACTGACGCTATACATTAATAACCGTTACCTTAACTTCAATTAAATATTTATAATTAAAAAATATCAAGAAAATTAAGCGTAATAGTTTGTTATTATTATTAGTTCACGCTGAAGTTTTATTGCACGATAAAAAATCACATTAAATATATTCCGTCGCGTATGTAATGCATGCATCATATATGTACATATGTATGTATGCAGACATCTTGTCTGGCGTCAATGTCAGTATATATCGCCCTTATAAATTATAATAATTTAACATGAAGTATATTGACAGTGTTAAAGTAAAATATGAAGAAAAAAATGTAAATATATTTTTTCGTTCTTTTATTGCTAATTTGTTTTGTATATAACTTAATTAAAATAAACGTAAAGTAGTAGCTTAACACTATATTTCAAAACCTATAAATGCTTCCTTAAAACAACTGAATATGACACATTAAACAAAAAAAATAATGGCCATATTGTGAAAAATAATATAAATGTACCATACTACCACTTTTGAGATTAAATCAACATTTCAGAGAGTTAAATATAATAGATCAGATCATTAAAAAAAAAGAATCAGAAGCCAATTTTACATTCTATTTTGAGTGATAAGACAACCTTCGTGTACGTTGGTCGCTCGATTTTTGTAATTTAATAATTTTAACAATACAAACAAACATCATACCTGTTTCATTTGCGATGATTAGTATATGTTTACTTTTATTTTTCAATTACCTTTTTTTTTAAATTTTGGTGAGCTGGGCTTATAAGTATAAATACTAAAGTCATATTAAGGTAAAGTCTATTTATAAAGCGATTAGGCCAGTTCGCAAGTTGGCTCAGAAACAATATTGCCCAGCTGTCTGTTGTACATTCGGATTCTTGTACATTTTTGTTTTTATAATCTCTAGTCGATATGTACTTATCCTGTGTCCAAGAAAACTTTTAAGAAGTTGCGCAATAATACCGGTGATATATTTAATTTTTTTATTTATGTTTATATGGATATAAAAATACACTATTTGAGTGGTATTATACTAAAAAACGATTATATATTTATTCCAATAAATTAAAAAAAACTATAAATAATGTTTAGTAAAATGCTATGTAAACTGACATGTGCCAAAGCTCTATTTAATCGGTACTTAGTAGGGGAAGTTTCATTATTTTCGTTTCTCAGCTCTGGTATGACAATGTGCAGTGAAAGTTTCGTTATTCACATTGTCTGCGAACAAGAACTCCAAGAAATCGGTGTTGAGATATTCCACTTTCTGACGCAAGGACACGGACCAAAAATCGGAATATCTGGACATTGGATTTTTGTCGACCATGCTATGTGGTACAAAGCGTGAAGCAACAAAACTAATATCTAAACAAAATCTTTACATGAATTTTAGCCCATGTGTTATTCTGATGTTTCTCATAGTTTTTGTGACAAAGTGGCATCATTTGACACTTTTTGCATTGATGATTGCATCATAATCATAATCAGTTCCCCATATTTTTTTATATAATATATATGATATTAGTAGGATAGTGTTATAATATAGTGATCGATGTTACAGCGGAGTCCATGGACACGTGGGCGGTGCCGGAGGACTTCGTGATGGTGGAGGCGGAGAGCGGGTCGGCGGAGGGCTCGCACGGCTCGTCGGAGGCGGCGCCGCGCCCGCGCTCGCTGGCGCTGGAGTCGCCGCCGCACGCCGCGCCGCACGCCGCGCCCGACCCGGTAAGGACTGGCTGAGGCCTAGACTGCCTGAGCTTCTTCTGTATAGCCCACTTGGCTGATGACACTTGTTTGTTTGTTATTCATACTCATTTACCAATATACATGCATATCTATCATAAAAGTTACAAGAGCTAAAACAGTTTGTTGTAGTGACTGTTGCTAGAATTTCTGTATTTTGTTGCAGCTCATAATGTTGTATCAATTTTACCCAATCATTTTCAATAGCTAATGATATCTGATTAAATAAATAACGCAGTAAAATTAAAGGCCATCCATGAATTACTTCACACGTTAAGGGACGTCAACGAAATGTAACATTGTTAAATAAGGGTGGGGAGAGATCCAAAATTATGTAACATCATATTTCAAAATATAATTGTCAAAAATGACTAAAATTCGTGTGATATTATTGATGGATGGCCCCTTAGTTGGTTCATCTTAACCATTAGTACCTACACGTTACCCGCGAGTGGCTAACAAGTAACAGCTAGGAGTGTTGCATTGCGCCAGGCGGCGGGCGCGGGCGCGGGCGCGGGCGCGGGGGCGGGCACGTCGGGCGCGGGCGGCGTGCCGCGCTCGCAGCCCATCGACGTGCTGCGCTCCAACCACAACCGAAATGCCACGGACATTGGCTCCCTATCGCCACCCACTGTGAGATACATTTATTATTCATTTATCATATATGTCTACGATCCCATTCTTGTTTTCTTTATAAATAACACTTTTGTGACGTAGCATGTATAGAATGTCAAGAATTAAGTGCAGGATGGATTAGGTGTATAACCTAAACTGCACTTACTGCAAAAAAAACCACCAAATCTGTAGCTGTGGTAGCATTAGCAATCAAATTATATTTATAATAAACTCTAAATAAAGAAAACTTAGTGTAACTTGTAAAATAATCTTTTCTATTTGACTTTAAAGTATAAGTTACGTAAATTAATAATTCCGTTAGTAAGAGACATGTTATTTATATATGTACTATAAAAAAAGGAATTATTACTTTTATCACAATGACTGTAATGTAATCTAACAATATGTATAGGTGCCATTCACAATGAGGACTCCTCCTTCGGCTCGACGACGAAGTGCTTCTGGGAGTTCCCCACCACCCTCACTGTGGCAGGTCTCACCCACGAATAACAGATCAGGTAAAATTAAATCATATGTAATAGTAAATAGTTTACTAAATACTAAATAGTTTCTTAAAAGTTTAAAATTAACAAATATTTGTATGACTGAAAGGCCGATTGGGGTAATAATTTAAACATTTTAACACTATCTGTCAATAGTGTATCAGTAGATAGTGTTTTGAATAATTAATAATAATAACCTTTGTATTTTGGCAGTAAATAGTATCAATAATTAATACACCTCACAGCTCCCTCTGCTGGTGTAATTCTAGTATATTATTTACTATTCTACAATCATGTATTATAGAAATCTTTGTTATTAATAATTACAATGACATCCTTATATTTTTGCACCAAAATGTTTCTATCACTGAAAATGTAAAACTTTTCTTATTTAAGTTTCAATTTAATGTTAAATATTCGTGTATAAATATGTTTGGAAGTATGTGTATACAACAAACACACAATAAGAATGGGAAGGTGTGTGCTTGTGTGCAGGCACGTCGCCGCCGCTGTCCATGGCGCTGAAGGTGAGCGGCGAGGCGTCGCCCGCGTCGCTGCTGCGCCTCAAGGTGCACCACGACCCGCCCGTCTACATACCCAACTTGCAGGAGGAGACTATACTGGCTGTGAGTTGTTTTGTTGTGAAGGAACGATCTTCCTTGCCTCATTCCCACGAACGAGGAAATGAAAATATTAAATATGTCATTCCTCCACGTGGGAATCGAATGTAAAACCGTCGCGCCTACACCCAGCTTGTCTCATGCGCTCCTGCGCGCATTTTACTTTTCTGATATTGATTAATTTTATTATTGTTTGTTGTCATATTACACATTGCAGTTACGACGGTTATTTAAAAAAAAAATATCATCTTAAAATATAAAAGTTATGATTACCCAGTAATCCTAATAAGGTTTGTTTATGTACAGGAGGAGCATAGCAAGGTGTTCTCGCAGTTGAACTTCGTGTTGATGCTCGCGGAGCTGTTGTCGGACCTCGCCATGTCGTGCGGTGCGCCGCTCGCCGCGCTCATGGACACATCGGATGGTAATAAATACCTTTTAATTATTTGTGAGCTTCACGTTGTATTCTGTATATATAATGGGATAGGCACAGAAAGATAGTGTTAAGACACTTCTTTTCTCCTACTACTCGCCCAATCTTCGAGATGTTTTTTTTTTGAATGGCCGCTGGCGACTCAACGCCTCGTTTTGCCTGCTTTGTATTTTGTCGATCGGGAATTGAATTCAGAACTGTCGATTACAAATGAATTATAACAAAAGTTAACAAAGATGGATGTAACTTTAAAAGTATATCTTTTAGCCATTATTTTACTTGTTTGGTCTGTGCAGAGCGCTGCAACGAGAGCGTGCGCTTCGGGCTGCTGGTGCAGGCGATGCAGGCGCTGGCGGCCGGCCTGCGCCTCGCCGCCGCGCACTACCGCTCGCGCACGCTGCAGCCCACGCCGCAGGTGCGCAACGGTGCGTACTACACTTGTAGCTTTACTTATATTTATTTGTGTTTTATCTGCGAATTCTCTAGGTTGTCAGTAATCATTGAATTATCTTCGTTGTACATAGCTAAAATCAACACTTATTTTTTTAGTTTCATACGTTACTATTAATTCTTCTTAATTCTTATATTCTTAAAAAATAAATAACATGCCATATTATGTGCACAAATTGATTGTTAATTGATTGAGCAGTTTATAGTTTAGATGAAGGTGTGACATGGAAATTCAGATTTGCATTTAGAATTATAACAGATTAGCTTTGATTCTGTAAATATTCAAGCTTATATATGTAAAGGAATACCTAATTTTTATTACTTAATCTTTAACTATGAAGTAGTAAAAATATTTAAATATATTTTTCTAATAATAAATAGATTTTGGTCCTCTTTCACTGTTTCTATCATTATGTGAATTCTCATATTTTATATAAGAATATTGTATTAATTATTTTTTTTCAACAGTTATTTCTTTTTTTTTCAGTTGTTTCACTAATGAACGGAAAATATAAATGGATTTTGAACGAATCAAAAAGACTGCATGAAGCACGTGTGACACCTGCAGTCTGTGATAAAATTCTCTATGAACATGCTATCGAACTGGTAAGTAAATATTTGTTACAATAAAAAAAAATCTATGTAATTTATAATCAATTACTAGAAAACTTGACAATGTAATGTAATGACAAACATAATGATCTGATGATTCATCGCCTAATTTTACCATAACAATTAAATTGTTAAAATTTAAGTGGTTGAACTTGATGAAAACTGTTAATTCTATATTAATTATATTTAAAACGTATTAACATACAACATACTATTATGATTTGTTACGTTTGTTAGGATAACGTTTTTAATAATATACCAGATTTGCCTGCAACTTCACCAAGGTAGAGAATAACTAAGAATTGAGTATGACATAATATGACATACCATATTTTCAATGCTTGATATCACTCCGACCTCATATACATCAACGTGACATAATAAAGTCTCAAGACTACGTTATATATGGGCTACACAGATCGTTTATCAAAAAATGAGCATTCCAACACAAAAAGATTTTTTCAATTTGAGCTAGTAGTTCCTAACATTTACGCATTTAACCAAACAAAGACTTCTGCTTTATATTTTTCTATTTCATCATGTTTTTTAGTTCATAAATAGTGAAATATTTATATCTAATATTAATAAATATTAGATTACTATTATTATGATTATATTATTATTACTATGTGAAACAATGATTTAGAAGATGGCGTTAATGAAACTGCGACGCAGTTTTGTTCTAATGCAGTTATTACTGATTTAATTTATTATTGTCATATATTAAATTTAATAAATATTTTTATAGTATACATATAAATGTTTATATTATTATTATTATAGAAGTTTATATTATTAATATAGAGGTAAGTTTAAGTTTTCTGTATATTAACAGTGTCAAATGGCCGCCATCGAGGAGCTATTCGGCGACGTGAAGGAGTGCGAGCGTCGCTACATGTCCGCGCAAGTGTTGCTGCACTCACTGGTGCAGCGTCACCCGCTGCACCCTCATCACCGCACCACGCTCTCTAAATGTAAATTATTTTTGTTTATATTCTTTATTACGGAACACAACGCCGCATTTTGCTTTGTTGCCGGAGTGGGGAAATGTCAGTAATTAATTTTACTGAGTGGAAATCGACACCATAACCATCGCGTTCTCAGCCAGACACTGCCGCTGCACTACGACGGTCTTTATAACTAATTTAATTTAGTTATTGAGATCATAAAATGTATTTACTCACTGTACATAACCACTCATTTATCAGCCTTTGATATTATAAGTGTGAGTTTGTGAAGATGGATGTTTAATCCACTATTACATAAAAACCGCTGAACAGATTTAAATGAAACTACAAGCTTATAACGAATCAGAATAATATATGGTAACTAATTTATGCAAAGATTTTGTTGAGTTTGGCTATAATTAAACAATCATTTTAAGCGGGCGAAACCGCGTGTACCATATAGTAGTATATAATTTGTATTTTTTTTCTTTTAAGGTGAACCTACGCCTCTTGTGCTATTATTGATGTTTGCACTATGTGATTTTTTTTAAGTTTATTATATGAAACTAGAGGTCGCGCGCGGCTTCGCCCGCTTATTAGGAGTGAATTCTAAAAAAACCACGAAACACGTGTTCAATAAAATATTTTTAACAGTCTGAATTATTTTTTTTATAAAAATCGGTGCTGATTTAAACATTTTTCCATACAAACTTTCAACCCCTTATTTGCACCCTTAGGGAGTGAATTCTAAAAAACCATTAAATACGTATTCAATTAAATGTTTTTAAGAGTCTGAATTTCAAATTTTATATAAATCGGTGCCGATTTAAAAAAAAATCTATACAAACTTTCAACTCCTATTTCATCCCTTTAGGGTTAAAATTTTTCAAAATCCTTTCTTAGTGGATGTCCAGAATATGAAAATAAACATCTGCCCAAATTTCACGTTTCTACGCACAGCGGTTACGGCTCTGCGTGCGTCTTACCTCAGTCAGTCAGCACAAGTCCTTTTATATTATATGAAATAATAAGTTTTTAGGAATCTTAAGCAACACTTAACTTTTAATAAATAAAAGGATTGTATTTTTTTTTCAATTACAGATAGAGACGCAGTACAAAGACGACTCAACTGTCTCAAAGGACCGAGAAAAATCATGGACGCAAAATTAGAAACTGGGATCTCATAATGTTATAAGCCCTCTTTTCTTAGAATTAAGTACACAAAACGCAAGACGAGAAGTGATTTTATTTTGTTTAAAGAATGACTTGCAGTGATAAACTATTATAAAAAGTGTAAAAAATATATAAGTGGATGATATGGATTTAAACTCATTGTCGTACAGATAACTGAAGTCTAGAGAATTATTTGAGATTGCAATAGTAAGTTATATTTTTTTATATATAGAGATTTCATGCAGGCAGCCGTAGATTTATGTAGAAACATAAAAAAAATAAACAAAAAATTTATAGTGCTGCTTTAGTGTAAATCAATGAAGTAGTAGACATGCGTATGTAATACTACTTGTACCATGTTACAGCAATGTGTGATGTATCACAATGTATCCAAAATATATTTGAAAATAACAAGAGGCAAATATGTAGAAATTATGAAATAGACTATCATTAATTTTTCTTAGAGTGCACTGTCAACTTCACAACATCGTTTTTCAAGTGACATTCATCCGAGATGTGATACATCAGCATTTTGTTATGAGCATATTTTGTAGTTGCCATTCAAATTCATTTAATAAAAGTGATTGCAACATGAACAAAATAAACAGTTTTCTGCTAATAATTAAGCACATCAAAGTATCAATTTAGTCGTCCACACTAGAAAATAAAAAAATTGTAACTAAAAAAATTTAAAAAAATATATAGAGTAGATGTAGTTTGGAATTACAAAATTATTTCATAATTGTATTAACATTTTATTATTACTAATTTGTAGTGTGTTATGTAAATCAAGTAATACAAAATATCTTAATATGGACATATTATTGTTATAGAGATCTCATTATTGACCAATAACAATATGGCATTTTTAGGTTAAGTTATGATTATAATTAAGTATTTTTGAGAAATAAACAGTATAAATCTTGTGTTTGTATTTCAACCCCGCAAATTATAATATTGCCGAATTGTGATCATAACTATGTATTTTTTTCATAAACATGCTTTCAAAAATAAAAATAAAGACTGTTGTAATATTAAAGTGATTTGGTTTTATAATTATGACCTTTATTTTAGATAAAATACAACAATACAGCTACTATCAAGAAAATAAGAACACCAAAAAATTTAAATGTAAAATATTTATTTTATCAGAATAATCAATATTGAATGAAAACACCAACACCTTGTTTTAAATACTTGTATGGTTTCATTCTATTACGTCCACGGACAGGATTAAGCATTACTTTATCTGGTGGAAATTCTGAGGATCCCATAGTCTCCAATAGAATATCTAAGCAAGTTAGCAATTTCATCATTTGTGTAGAAAGAGTACAGTGTACATTCTCATCTCGTGCCAAGTCTGTATTGATTATCCTTTCTATGTCTCTTATATCATCATTGGAGCCTGTGTGATGGGTTCCGTTCCAGTGTAAAGTTAATGAAAATATAGGTGCCTTTTTGGGATAGTCATTGCTAATGGCTACAAGAGCTACAAGTTTAGCTGATTGCCTCGTAATAATTGCACGATATAACATGTTGTCACCTGTCACTAGACCTTCTGATATTACAAACGATGTTGATGGTGCTTGACTGTATTCGGGCCACCCAACTGTCTGCCACTGAGTCAAAGAACCTGATAGTCTAATAGGGCACGACACTCCTTTTGTTGGTAGAATTTTACCACACTCAAGATCTTGCAACTCCTGCATGAGTTCTATTCTAGATCTTAGTCTTTTCTTCAATGTGAAAATAAAATTTTCAACACTAGCAACACTTAGACTTTGGCAAGGTTGAATGTTTTTAGATGATTTGTGTGCATCTAGTGAAACTGCCATGAAATCTAAGCCACACATTCTTTGTGCCCATATGTAAGGTTTGCCAATTTCTGGAATAAATTGTTGAAATTCTTCAACTATCCCAGCAGAGTTTAAGAGGTATACAGTAGCTGGGTGTGGGGAGTCATGGCCATTGTCACCTGGATATAATTCATTGAGTATACTATCAGCGTTTAGTACATCTGCAGCAGAAACTCCGGTAATAGGCTTTGGATGATCCATCATAAACTTAACAACTGTTATTTTAAGATGAAGCAAATAAGAAAAGATTAAGTTTACTGCAGTACCTTCAGAATTTTTAATGCATATTGTTGCATTCAATGGGTGTTTTTTAAGAACTTCCTTCTTTTTAGCTTCAGCTTTCTCTTCTTTTGTTATTTTTGTACTTCTGTGGTGTCTCTTTTTCTTGCTATCTCTTTGATCTTCATCAATATTGTCTTGGTCAGAATCTGAATCATTAGAAACAATTAATTCACTTTCAATGTGACTTAATTGTTCTAGTCTCTTTGCTTCATCTTCATCTCCAGAGACACCTAAAATAATTAAAAGAATGTATATAAAAAATACTATGTTATTTTTAAATTGCTTATAAAATGTTAAATTTCACACATACCAACAGTTATGATTTTTGCACCAAGAGCATCTGAATATGCACTAGCATTAGCATAAAGTAAAAATAAGGGTGGTGGTAAGAGCCCTGCTGCTCTAGATTCATCGCGTTTTTCATCTAATCTAAGTGCTAAACATTCTTGCAATGGTTTAGTAGCTTTAAGCACATCACGTAAATGTGGTGCTAATGCATCTAGCCTTGAGCGAGCAGCAGCTATGGCAGCTGCTACTCTCTCTTTGGATGCCACCAGTTCACTGCAAGCACCAGATAATTCTCTTCGTTGACGCAACTCCCATTCAAGTCTTGCCAATTGGAGCTGGTGCTCATCTGTTTTAGTAATTTCCTGTAAGTAATATAATAAGCTTCACACTGTAACCTACTGTACGACAACCATTTCAGATTAAAGATTAATAAAATTATGAACCATTAAATTTACAATATTCTACTTACTGAACGTGAAATATCGCTTGGAGCATTTTTGTAAAATTCTTCTAATGGTACTAATTCAATTTCCTCATCTTTTGATTTAAATTGCAAACACTTGGTTACTTCTTTATTCAAATGATCAGCTTCATATAGGAGATTTTGCAATAACAAGTGTGTAGAGTCTACTCTTTGTTTCTCTTTATGTAATGCATCACGTCCCCCGCGTGTTCGAATTTTTTCTAAACGATTAAGTTTTTTCAATGCTACAAGATGCAATGATGCCTCTATTCTCTTTGCTTTTATTTTTTCTTTTGCCTAAAAAAAATTATGGATATAGTAGAGTAATTGTTATTATATAAACGGTTATGTTGTCCTTAATTTTCTTTTTACCTCTTCTGTTGCTTTAACTTTTAATTCAGCGATATCAGCAAATAACTGCCTTAGATCTTGACATATCTTTTTAAATAAAACTGCATCTTTTTCTGCAGAACGTAATTGAGCTTCAGATTCCTCAAATTCTACCACTTTCTGCAAGAAAAAAAATTGAATATCGTTTATTTTATACGTTTATATTTTAGTATTTTGATAAAATAAAATTAGGTAGGTACACATTATTCTAACCTTGTATATTTCAATTGGTGAATTTTTTGTATTATCGACCGTTGAGCTTGTATTTATCTTGCGTCTTTTCTTGTTAGAAACATCATCCTTACCCATTTTTGGAGTCTAATATCTACGAAATGTATGTATAGAAAATAAAATGTTACCAAACAAGAGCATTAGAAATATGTATACTATATATTAAGATTATACCCACTATAGCTGTTTCTTGTTTTATTTAACACACCATATAGAATTTATACAATGATTAAAATTCTATTGTTGTTTTGGTTAATTTAGAATAGTAAAACATAAACAAATGCTTAAAATTAAAAATTAAAATTCTTAACAATCTGTCACCCGGGACTCAAAACACAGATACACATTAAGCATTATGAAAATATAGATAACACAGTACATAGGTAAAATTGTGAAATTATTTTACGATAAACGAAAATTATATTCTTTTTTAACAAGTTAAAATTAATTTTAATAAATGGCCTTAGCATGCAAATTAAGCTTAAGTTACTGCAACGGTCAAGATCATGTAGTCAAACCTAAAATATGTATATTTGTCATTTGCAATTTGTACTATACATAGTACGTCGACGTATAGCCAATATGATACTGTACGGTCGACAAGTATTGGGCCGCATCCACCTTGAAGTAATATTTCTTATTTTGATTATTTTGTTCCCGAGTGAACAGTGGTGAACGCTCATGACTTACTTCATGACGGACACAATTCGTCGACCGTATTGTATAGTATTAGTTATTTTTTTAGGAAATAGCCACTCAAAAAATATATATACAAAAGTTAAATATATTATCATAACAAATATTGCTGTATTGTATATAGAAGGGCATATTATTTAAAAACATGAATACATGCCTCCAGTATTCGGCAGAAAGTGGATAACGGACTGTCTTAACACTAGGTTCTCTCTGCCTACCCTGCTGTGTACGGGATACAGTATGAAGCTGATTTTATGTATACATGGGATGGCATAATATTTTTTTATAAAGAAAAAAAGCAATTTCTTTCTACAAATACATACACTTTTGTCATTAATTAATTACTCAAAATAGAGTAAAAAATGGGCATTGGCATTATATTGATCCCGAACACGATACCTCTTCTGTAAGTTAGTAAAGAGTTGAGCAGGCAATGTTGTTAGTTGCGGTATATGACATGTAAAATCCATAAGACCAGTAGAAAATGCTTATATCCTTTCATCGACTAAAATTAACTGATGAACGGTTAACTGCGGAATATATACTTATGTATTCTTGAATCAGGACTATAATCACTAGAAATTTATCTGAATCTGATTACCTTTTAACAAAAGTTTGTGGGTAGCTCCCCAATGCTTTACAGATATACACAATACGGGGAAAATTACGTGGTTAATTTAATCATATTAATTCAATTATATCTTCAATTATTATTATTAGTAAATATCATTATCTAATGATAATGACACACACACAATGGACAGATTTGTTAACAAAAAAGTGGAAATCTTGGACTTGGGAGTAGAAAATATATCGACTCAAGAAAGTTACATCAGATTGATCAAACAATTAAAATCAGAAACTAAAAAAGTAAACATAGTAGCGTAGCAAGACAGCGACATCATGTATAAGTGAGCAATTATTACAAGATTGGAAGGAACTTTTACAACAAGAGAAAATAATAATCGAGGCAAAGCGGCGTTGAGTTCCGCCACTCAACACGCAATCCCCCCAGAACTCAGCGTAAAATTAGGAACGGAGTGTCTCAATATTAGGTTACCTCTGCCTACTCTGCTGTGTGCGGGATACTGCGTGAAGTTGATTTTTTTTTTTTTTTAATAGATTTAGGAACTCCAAACAACAATGCGACTTATAACTGTTACACTCATAGAACCAACATATAGTGCTATTTATTATATGAGTATATGGTCAGAACAGGAATTGTACTAGACATGAAATATACACAATAACCTATTTGCCGTTCTCTCTCTGCCGTCCGGCCACCGTGATCCCCACGGTACGGAGCTATATTATTATTATTATATGTATATATATTTTCTGACACCACCAGGTGACAATCTAATCATGTGATAATGCAACTTGCGGTCACAGACCACCATGTATGTATAACTAGTTGATATATTGTGAGTTCAACGGACAGAAGAAATACCTACGTACAAATTGTTTTACGAATGAACAGTTATATAGCGCAAATATTAATTATCTTGTAACAGACGACAAGTTCCGATTTGGAAAGTTCCAATCTGGATATTTCCAAATTGAAACTTTTCCTATATATAATGTTCCTGCACAATATAAGATACTATTTTGAAACTACACTTAGGTTGTAGAGATTATGTACCAACTTTTATCTTATTGAAATTCCACGTAAAATTTTTGGAGCAAAATTTGTACCCGTGTTTTTCGTATTTTTACTTCTTTACATGTCATAAGCTACATTGTATACAACCGGTAAAATAAAACTCAAACACAAGCAAAGCCGATACACGTAAATACGTATCGCGTATTCACCTACATACGTAATAGGATATCGTACACGCGTCTAAAACGTGCTTTGCGCGTCACAATAACATTGCCTACCTTCTCCTACAGCTAGATAGTTGAAACCGGGCAGAATCGTGAACTTAGCGTGCTACATCATATTATCACTTATCGAACTATAAATAAACAATATAATTATTAACTTTGTTTTTATAAGCAACTGAATCATTGCATTGAAGAGACGTGAGCTATTAATATTTTTTCAATTCACATTTAATATAAAATGTCTGGTGAAAAACAAGATCTTCGTGTTATAACTTATATGTGTCCGACACATCCAGTGGAATTGTATGAATTGATTTTGGAGCTCCTGGAGAAAGCTATTGATTGTCACTCGGTGTTACAATATGAGAGCCGAAGTCCTGGCCCGCTCTCTGGACGACCCGACCCATTTATCAATAACAAAGTAGACTTAGGTATGTTATTTATGTATTTAATTATTTATTTTATAGCAATTTTGTCGCATGCAGTTCTTTATAGTGACACATTTTTTATTTATGAACCTATTAAAGTAAAACAGACACTAAATGATAAGGGAAATTTAAATGCAACAGTGAATACTGCATTTGTTTATCGGTGAAGCCGTTCCTGAGATTAGCGTGAACATACAGACAAAAGTTTTAAAAATCATTGTATTGGGTACAATCACGTTGTTAAATGCCAAAAATAACATTTCTTTTTTATATATCTTCCATGTACAGATATCGATCTTTTAACATTTTATTATTAGTACATATCTATAGATTTAAAACAACCGACTGCCCGACACCCAGTGGGACAGCGTGATTCACTGTGTGCCTTCAATTGTTTCACACGATAGTAAAACGGGGATTTATATTAGTAAATTGTTAATAGACTATAAGTTAATCTTAAAATCTGTATTTCCTTTACCTTATTATAGTACTTAAATAAATAATATAAGGTTGTATAACTAATTGTTTGGCACTTATAATATGTATTTTTTTTACTTTTAAAGTTTTTCTTGTTTTCACTTATAATATTTTAATTTCATACATTCTCCGCGATACAATAAATTTCCAACTTTTACAAACCAAGATCTGTGGTTCTTTGGTACCTTTATCATAAATATTTTGTTTACAAATCGAATATTTAATTTAAACATATCCATAGCTTTTATGACTGCGGCGGCGTACATGAAATTGCGCGATACCAACAACGACTCCATCGAGCTACTCCCGGTTACGCCGGTGTTTGCCCATCAAATGAATGTAGAAAACAGGCCAGGCTACTTTTCAGATATAATTATACACTGTGATAAAAAGTGAGAACTTCTTTTAAACTTATACTTTTTTTTAGTTTTATGCGACACTTTAATGCGGGGATATAAGGTAAGGTATCGAGCTTGGTGTTATGCTTAATACTTTTCGTTCTCCACTTTGGGACCAATTTAAAAGTGTGGGCGCTGAATAGCCATCTAACTCAATAACACGCATTATATTAGGGAAATAATAATAATATCAATTGAACCCACAGCCTTCGTCACGTGTAAAACACTGCTTCACTGCGCCATAAAGGAACATTTACTATTAGATACCATTAAATGAAATTTGAGGCCATGGACTGCAGACGATGTAACGATGATGATTGTACTGTCGGTCCTTGTCAATTTGAAAGAAGTATATTCATTTCCCCACTCTGGAAGAACAAAGTAAAAATTATAAAGATCTTCATATGTCAATAATTTGGACCTAAATTGAAGACTTTTCCTAATTAGGTGCCATTAGTTTACGTCCTATGCCTTTGGGTACGCTGTCGATAATAAATAAATTATATTAAATATTTCTTTTATTTAATAATTAAATATTGAAACACAATAAACTATATTAAGCAATGTATTGTATTCCTAAAATTATATTTAATATCCTAAAAGTAAATATATAGATAAATTAATTGTTATCAAGCATGTCAAGTTTCCTGATAACGAGTGTTTCTAACTTCTATATTTATTACACAATTGAGTTCCGTTCGGTAAAGTTGTAAGAAAATGTTGTTATTTATAAACTACAAAAAGTGTTTTCAAATTGCAGAGCTCACAACGTTAACACTTTATTAGATTTGAGAGGTTGTACGTTTGCATACAGTGACGAGGAATCCTTGAGTGGAAGTAAAATTGTATTGAAGACATTAAAGGAAAAAGGGGAAAACGCTTCGTTCTTTGGATCTCTATTAAGTATGGAAACTACCTTAAATTAGTTTTTAAGAATTTAAGTATAAATAAAAGATAAAGACTATAACAAATACAAAGATATACAGTAGTAAAGTATTGTTCTTTGTTCAGCTTGATGCCTGTGACTTATTGTAAAGCAAATAATAATAATATAACATAGCATTTTTATTTGTGACGTTATTCACGCGTATTGACAATTAGTTTTAATCGTAGATGCTTCATATTAAAATCTAATTGTTAACATTTTTTTAAATCTAAAGTAATTTACTCGCAATGATACGTTGATAGTATTATTAGAAGTAGTTAAATTATATTGATAGTATATAACTATATACCTGCTTATGTAAAACGAAAACATTCTTAGACAGGAAAAAAAATATAGATACTTACCCACCTATCACAAAATTCACTTTATTGCCAGCAATTACATACATATAATCCTCCGTATAATCCATAAATAAAATTAGTATTGTTTAATAATAGTTTAAATATTACGCATTTTACGACGTTGAGATTTCATAATATGTAAATATTGATCGAAGCATATATTTAAATTAATTACAGAATCTGGTTCTCACTTGGCATCGGCGCAAATGGTGCTATCTAAACAAGCTGAATGGGCAGCAGTTGATTCAACAACACTCCTATACTCAAAGAAGTTTATGCAAGACGGTGGCAAGGAGATAATTACTTTGGAAACATTGGGACGTTTGCCGCCATACCCGGTTGTTGTTAATTCAAGGCTCCCGGGTAAGTAATTAAAACCCATATTGAAGATAACATTTAGAATAACAATGGCAACTATTATCCGTAATACTTAATAGTTTTCTTTTTGATATCTATGCAGTTGTGGCGCAGTGGGTCAGCGTCAGATCGTAAAAGCGATGGTTTTAGGTTCGGTTATATTCGGCAAAATTAATAATTTCTATTTCCCCCCTTTGGTAAGATACACTGCGACGTTGAGTTTCGCCACACATCACGCTATGTCTCGAACTAGAGGACGTTGTGTCTTGACACTAGGTACAGTAAACCTACAATATAATCTACTACATTCGGGAAAAAGCTTGAAGTTGGTAAATATTGTAGTATACTTGGCAATTAAAGCAGATGTGGAAATTCTTCAATAAATGCAAGTCTAAATTAGTTTTCCTAAAATAGTGGATATAATATAAATATTTACTTTCTACATTTTTAAATATTACGTATTATTAACATTTGGGAAATGAGAAAAGTATAGATATTACGTTTTAAAGTCCACGAAGATGAGCCATAAAATATTTTTTTTTGTATTCATAATGGCTCATTATCTAAAACTGTTTTTTTTTGTTTTAGATGCAACCAAACATGCAATAAGTGAAGCTTTATTGAATTTGCCTCAGTCCTCACAGTGGAAAAATCAATTTGCTAAATTTGGACTACTAAAATTTGATACCAACAGTGATGGTGTGTACGATGGGCCGGCTGCACAAGTGTGGGCCATCCAGAACGAGAAACTCAATGTTAGATATTATTAGAATATTTCTTTTCATAAGTTTACTCTATGTTTTATACATTTTATACATTGACTATAGTCCAAAAAAATAATGATTATATATTTTATAACACAAAACATCTTATTTAAATTGTATTTCTTTAATAATTAATTATATAATTCATAAATATAGCTAAAATTAATTAACAGTAATTTTAAATGTTATTTTTGATTTTTTTCCACATAACACATGAATATAGCGTGGAATTTTCATATCATGAGCAGATGGCTTTAATAAATCAGGTGCTTGTGGATTTTTCTGCAAAAAAATATCAGTTTAATATAATAATAATTTAGTAAGGAATGATATGGATAAATTACAATTGTATATTATGTAGGTCCATAAATTTTCTATGGTTAATGTAATTAGTCCCAAAATATATGATAGTCAATAATTAAAAGAATATCTTAAAATTATTGTTTATTTTAAATTACATACAATAATTAATTTGTTCAATCAAGGTCAACTCATAATACTCAACATAACAAACTTGTTTAAATAATATAAATAAAGTAAATTAAACACAATAAATATTCAATAATTTCAACATCTATTTAAATAAAAACTACTTAGTCTACAAATAAAATATATCAACACTAAACAACTCCTCCTCCATTGATAGTATCAATCTCTTCCTGAGATAATGGCCGTCTTCTGTAGCGCAATGGCAGGTCCATATCAGAAATAGTAGCACTACTCATAGCTGCTGCAGGTTGAGCTTGTACAGACTAAAAAGGGAAATAGTGATATACTACATATTATGTATATTTTGTTCAAAAAAATATGCTAACGATGGAGCTGGCTATACAATACTTAAACCTCAATACAGTGAATGTTTTTATTTATAATGTAAATTTTTAGTTTTAGTTACTTAATGCCAATGTTTCTGAATATAGCAATCGCCGCGCAAATCGCAGCGACGGGAAGTTTATTTAAAATAGTCGTCGTAGTCTTAGATTATTGAATTCAATCAAATCACCAAAATTGACAGGACGATGATAACGTGACTATTCTCTATAAGGTCTTTGAAAATTTTGGTCATGTAATATTTTTCACTGATACATATTTCCCTACAAGATTTTAAGTTACTTGTTTATTATTTTTAATATATTTAATGTGATATTACTGCTTGAGATGGAGCACTAGCACTGGCTGAAGCAGAATGTGCAGCGGGAGCACTGGCCGAACCCATTCCCTTTCTAAATTTGATAACAGGAACTCTGCAAAGTATGGCTGTAATTCGGACCATGTTTTAAATAATGGATGTAATGATAAGTATATCTAATAAACAGTTGACAAAAAATTTTATGCAATATCTAGTAAGAGTGAACAGTAAAGAAAATTGTCAATGTCAACTAAAGCTACTAATGTCAAATTTAACACACGACGGCTGTCAAATGTCTGATTTTGCGATACAGATATCACAACAAAAATAAAATATCTATAGTTTACTATAAATCGCTAAAATATATAGATGTTTTTCAAAATAACTATTTATATAAGGTCACCTTTTGTGCATTTAATCCTATTCCCCAGGTACGTAAAGCCACCAACGCCGTAAATGTCTACTCCTCGCCCTCGCCGTAAATCTCTACCTCCTAGGGACACTACTAAAATCCCGTCTGCCGCCCAGGACCAGACTGGAGCTGTACAAGACTTACACGAGACCGCACCTTACTTACGCTGCACTGGCCTGGTACGCGCTGTGGTCAGCGTTTGCGTTGGCATGGGCTGGTGCCCGGGCCAACGCACGAACCTGCAAATTGTGAAAACATTGCACTCAGACGCGTCGCCCAGGCTCCCTACTACGCGAGCAATGCAATTACAATATTCCAATATTCCAATCCTTCCAGTCCGCTTGACGGCCGCAACATGATGTTCGAGTCCCACGGGGGACGCACTAACAGCAGCCATATGCTTGCAATTTCCCATTTTTCTGCGACAAAGTACCCTCTTCACTATACTACCCCTATCCACCCGTTGTCGCTGTAAAAGCCAATTAGGCTAACAGCATAACCTGAAGTTCAAAAAAAAGCATTTAATCCAAAAAGTACCAATATGGTACTTCCTTTTTTTCTTCTTTGTTTTTAAAATTATTTTTTCTTGTCTAGAACTTTTTTTTAACAAAAATTATAATCCTTTAAAAAATATATTATGATGGTTTGCTGGCATCAACTAGGCGAGTCGTGGCACAGGGACACAAGCGTGAGAATGTAAACGCGACAAATTGTGGGTTCGATTTCCACTCGAGGAAATGAAATATGTATTTAATATTTTCATTTCCTCGCTCTGATAACGAGGCAAAACACGTTGAGTTCTGCCAATCATCACTCACTGCTTATAGGACTCGGTGAAAAGTGGAGAAAGTAATTACCTAAATGGGAAGAAAGTATCTAAGTAATCTTCATAAAATATTTGTCGTGCTATGTCTAGGACGTATATCTAAAGATTTATGATAAATTTATGACTCATTCTTGATTAACTTCGATAACGATACCATAAAGCTCTCGATAATAAAAAAAATAAAAATATTATTGCAGCATATAATGGTACAATAATAATAATACACAATGCCTAAGTTGTAACTTTTGAAGCACACGTTTTAACTTAATTTATACCTTTTTACTAACTTCTATTCAGTTTCCCCTGTCCCGATGTTTCCTTGTAATCAAATTCGTTTATTTATCTAGTTAAGTTTAAATAACTTCCTGATTACCGATCGAGTCCAAATTTTGAAAATGTTTTTTTGCAACCAAGCTGGACATTTTCAGTCTGAATTGTTTTCATAAACAACGGGCTGCATCAAATAGATGTATAACTTTGATCCCCACAACGGACTATTACTTAAGTCCCTGATTGACACCGGGACAAATGGTAGTTTAATTGCAGAGTTAACCTAGTGTTAATGACACTCCATTTCCCACTTTCCGCCGAATTTTTCGAGGTATTGTGTGTTGAGTGGCGGAACTCAAAGCGGGCTTTTTTGCATTACCAGAGCGAAGAAAGGAAAATGTTAAGAAATAATAAATAAAACCGTCGCATAATTTTGAATTATTTGTTAAATATAATTATTATTTATATGTTTAAAAAAAATGTTTTCTATGTTTGTAAGAAAGGTAAAGAAAAACAAAGCATTGCAATAAATTATTATAATTTCACTTTCACTTAAGACTCACTTTCAAACATTTACTCAAAATAGTGATAATTTCATGGGTAATATGGTAATATCTAGTATGGTTTTCAATTTAAAAACCACAATAACACATTCAATATACCAATAGGTAAATAATAACAATCTACATTGAATAGAATATAGAACTTGCAAAAAGTTGCAGTAAGTGCTAACTTTGACTATAATGAGGGTTATATTCTGCAGATTTGTACAATATTTAAACAGGTCTGCGGAAGTTCTTGCCGGCGTATTTAGCGGCAGCGCCAAGTTCCTCCTCGATGCGGAGGATTTGGTTATACTTGGCCAGGCGTTCAGAGCGGCACGGGGCACCAGTCTTAATTTGACCAGTAGATAATCCAACAACTAAATCAGCAATGAATGTATCTTCAGTTTCACCAGACCTTAAATAGATTACTTTGTATCATTATTTATTACATTAGATTTTTTTGTTTTCAGTTTCTTATCTCATAGGTCAACACTATATTATGATTAAAGAAGTATTGACAATAATATGACATATATAAAAATGACTCAATAAATTAATTTATTGCAAATATTTTTTTTGTTGTTTTGCTGGGCTTCCAAGCCCAGGCCAGACCCTATCTTTCCAGGTTATCTCTGTCTACCCCGCACATAGCAGAGGGAGTCTGGAAACCTAGTGTAAAGATACTCCATTTCCTTTAAGATACTATTATGGGAAAATATTATTAAGTCTTTCTTAAACCATAAATGTATAATGTTATACCTGTGAGAGACCATTGTACCCCAACCATTTTTCTTGGCCAATAAATGGGCATCAATGGACTCAGTCACACTTCCAATTTGATTCACTTTAAGCAACAAGCAGTTGCAAGCTTTCTTCTCAACAGCAGTTGCAATACGCTTTGGGTTTGTCACCTGTGTACATAAAATACAATTGTAAACCATAATTTATTAAACAAATATCATTTTAAGTAAACATTTAAGAAATTTTTAATTGATTTTTTATTTTATTTTATTTAAGAAATGCTATCTTACTGTTAGATCATCTCCAACAATCTGGATAGATGTGCGGGAAGTAAGATTTGCCCAAGCAGCCCAATCATCCTGGTCAAAGGGATCTTCAATGGATACCATGGGGAAGTCCTTAATGAAGTCTAAGTATACTTCAGCCAATTTGTCAGATGACAAGTAATCAGCTGGGTTAGAGTTGGGGTTTTTGAAGTCAAGATCATAACTGTCTTTCTTGAAGAATTCTGATGCAGCAACATCCATACCGATTTCAATCTATTTCAAAGAAAATAATTTTAGTAAAATTCATATATATTGCAAATATAATGTAAGATATCTTGAAAATTTACTTTGCCAGTATAGCCAGCTTGTTTGATGGCATCTTGAATAAGGAACAAAGCATCTTTGTTGTTTTGGATATTGGGTGCAAAACCTCCTTCATCACCAACAGCTGTGGAATCTAAGCCAAACTTATCCTTAATGATTTTCTTTAGGTGATGATATACTTCAGATCCCATACGCATTGCCTCACTGAATGAAGCAGCACCTGCACAAATTTAAAATGTTATATATTATCAACACATTATTTCCATTTTGTTTGTTTAAACTGCAAGGATATTTAAGAGTATACCTGTGGGCAAGATCATAAATTCTTGCATGGCAAGTTTATTTCCAGCATGTGAACCACCATTGATTACATTGAAAGCAGGTACAGGCAATACAATATCATTATTGCCGGCCAAGTCAGCTAAGTGTTTGTAAAGAGGGACACCCTTTTTAGCAGCACCAGCCTTAGCTACAGCCAAAGATACACCAAGAATTGCATTTGCTCCCAGCTTAGATTTGTTTTCTGTACCATCTAGACCTAGCATAAATTGATCAATCTGAAATAATTATTATTTTATTTATTTATGTTTTCCTATACCTAAATAAATTAAAAAAACAACAGAAATAACTTACTTCTTTTTGTTGAGTTACTTCAAGATTCTGTTTCAACAGTTCTGGTGCAATTATAGAGTTAATATTTTTAATAGCAGTGAGGACACCTTTGCCATGGTATTCACCTTTAACATTATCCCTTAACTCTAGAGCTTCATGAACACCAGTAGACGCTCCAGATGGTACTGCTGCACGGAAAAGCCCAAGCTCGGTTACCTAATAAAAAATTATAGGGACATTAAATGGGTAAGTTTTATTATTTTGGCAACAATATATATCATAATTTATTATTATAATACTCACTAAATCTACTTCCACAGTAGGGTTACCGCGGGAATCGAAGATTTGACGCGCTTTAATTGACTTGATAGACATCTTGATAATATTGAATAAACACCGGCTAAAAACAATTGACGAATTACATATTTGATTAAATAATAACTATGACAGCTGATAGTAGCCAAGCTAGGAGATACTCATCTAACATAAGTACATTACGATAAGAGATAAAGAAATCTAAAACAAATATTTTCTTTTAATTTAACGAATTAGATATCAGTAGATATTAAGCTTATGATATCTATTCGTCTTTTACTAATTTTTGTATAATGATGAAGTAGGTAACGAGTTACCTAACATGAAAATGTCATCTTTGAAAAAAGCAATAAATATCGTAGTGAAAACGCTAATAGTACATTATTTTTACTCACCTCAACAAAATTAAGGTAGCTTATGTGTGACTTCTTTAACCTTTGTAAGTGTGCAATTTAAGAATCGCTATCTGATTGACCGGTGCAAGCAGAATAAATTGTGTATGACCTTTGGAAGGTGAAATTAGGGTTGTGTATATAGTGACTTCAATCGTAAATCATTTATCGATAGCAACAATTTTTTTATAAAAAAAGTTTTTTTTTTGGAAATTTAATTAAATAACATTGCTATTTAATAAAATTGATTTCATATTCTCAAATTATCAAATCTTTCTGGTTTTGTATTTTAATGTGAACTTTAAAAATACAGACTTTAAGAAAATGAATAATTAATATAAAAAAGAAATACGGTACTTTAATTTTATTTTATCACATGTAATAATCCTAAAATAAATAAATAACTTCCTGATTATTTTTTGGTGCAATCGAAATATATTATAAAATTTTAATAAAACCATCTATTTTGTTTTACCCATAAATAAATTACCCATAATTTTATGCAAAATTGTTGATTATATTATAAACAAAATAAAATCATCCAATAATAATGGTTACGGTGTAATAAATTCATTTTTTGAGTTGACAATTAACATAACTTAAGTCTCATATGTCATTCTATTTGTGAAATGTGAAATTTACAGTTTGAAGTGTGTATTATTATTATACTAAATATTGTAATTTCCTCCAAAAGCAAAATTTGAATAAAGATTAAAACTCACATATAATCTATTTAATATTTTCACCACAATCTTCTTGGCTTGTGTAATGCTAATTACATTAAAACCAAGTTCTAAATATTAGATTCGTTTTTTTTAGGTTTTACATTATAAATTGGGCTGAATATTTTGATTTAATCTATCTTTTTATCTAATATATTGAATTATTATTATCTTACTCTTATTATAATGAGCGACAAAGACACCACGGAAGAAAAAAAACCTGTGGTTATTAAAAATGCAACTGATATTCAAAGATTGAAACTAGAAAAGCTAATGAAAAATCCGGTAATATTTATACTATTATAAGACTTATAATTTTCACTCCAATATATTATTTCAAGTGTTATTGTTTTTAGGACAAACCAGTAATAATACCAGAGGCTCTGAGAACAAAATCATTAGCACCTCCACCAGATTTTGTGCGAAATGTAATGGGCTCTAGTGCAGGAGCAGGTTCAGGGGAGTTTCATGTTTATAGACATCTTAGAAGAAAAGAATATGCCAGACAGAAATTTATTCAGGAAAAAAGTGAAAAGGTAGTTGATATTTAAAATTGTCAGTTTCACAACTTTTTTTTCATTAAAACATTTTCAATGGAATATTGATGATATCAAAGCTATATATTTCTACAAGGAAAACAAAATATAGTCTTAACACAAATCATACACATATATATATGTATACTTTTTAAAACTATTTATTGATTTATTATTTTTCTTGGGTAACTTGTACATGTTTATGTTTTTCATTAAGATTTTACTTTTATGTGGCAGAATTTATTTCCTCATCTGTTAGTATCTGCAAAGTGTAAATAATAAATAATCTACAAACAAGTTCTTAAACAAAATGTAATTTATTGTTGGTTAGGTTAGGTTAAGAAAAATAAGATCCACAGAATGGCAGGTACTAGTGAAAATGAAGAATGTGTTAGGTGGTTTGTAATTTTGAGAGAAGAAAGAATGATAAAGACAACAACATGAAGCAAGAGTGAATGGTAAGTGAAAGGTAAGAGAGCAGAGCAGGCAGATTTTGATTGACTTTCCAAATATTTCAATGAATTTTGGCAAAAGGTCATAAAAAATGTATGAGAAAACCCCAGAGGAAGAGGAAAAAGGTGTACATAGACCATAGCATTTGATGCACCATTCGCTCTGGCTACCCTGAAACGAATAGAGTGAAGTAACAAGAACTATATAATGTGTGCATTGTTGTTGAGTACAGTACCCATAACTTGAGCAGCTTTGCTAGAGAAATATCTTTAGAAACTCCCTTTTGATTCAATGGTAATTTTGTCTGTATTAATATTATAAATATTTGATATTTTACATACATGTATTAAAAAAAATGGGTACAGGTAGATAATTCAAGAGATCTACATTTTATTTTGTAACAAAAGTTAATTTGTATAAATAATTATCACATATTTTGACGAATATAATTTATTAAAAACAATTATCAATGCTGTAAAAAGTAGTAATGTAATAATTTTACAGGAAAAACTGGAAGATGACTATCATAAAAAGATTGAAGAAAACAAAAGAATTGCAGAAGAAAAAACAGCCAAGAAAAGAGCCAAAAGGTTAAAGAAAAAATTAAAAGCCAAATCAAAAGAAAAAAAACCTAAAAAAGATAATAATTCTAAGCATTCATCTCAGTCTGACAGTGATAATGATGACTCCGATAAAGATGAAACAGAAAAAGTAGAAGATTAAAAGCAAGCTGAAGTAAATTTAGGATTAAATAATTTTTAAAATTATAATATGTACAATTGTTAACATGTACATACTATAATTTTGCATCGCTCTTGTGTCGAGGCAAAGTGCGGCATTGAGTTCTTCCATTCAATATGCATCAAAGTTCATACTTTTCAGTGAGTGTTTGTAAATAAAAGACTTAATTTTTATTATTTTGTGTTATTTTATTATTACAATCTGAATTCACTTCATTACAACATTAATACTATAAATATGTTTATTGAACTGATGCCATTACACTGTCCTCATTTTTCTTAAGAATAACAAAGCCTTCCATAACAGGGGATAGAGGAATGTATTCATCAGTTGCTAACTCAGCTCTTTCACCAAATGATAGTAGAACAGGCGTGGTGTGCGTGTGAGAACCAGCTATTGTTTTAGGAGTACCAGCCTTACCAATAACATCCACAGCCTAGAATAAAAAAAATAGTAAATTAAATTTTTGCATTATAAAATATTCAATTTGTACATTAATTAGCTTTTCTTTGACTGTAACAGCATTTTGTGCTACCATGATTGTAAGTTTAATCACCACTCATGAAAATTTATTATTATTCCGCTCTGGCACACAAAGCATGGCATTGAGGCCACCCTTTCACCAAGTTCCAAATAGAGTGTTGATAGTTATTTTTGTATATATAATTATTATTTGACAAGTTGACAGTCTAAAAGAAAATAAATAAGATAAAATGTATTTGTTTGTTAATAATTACCTGTCCAACACGCACGCTCACATTAAGTGGCTGTAGGTTGTCATCTAGAGTAACAAGCCAACGTGGTTGCATGGCTGTTGCTAACACATATAACAGATAGTGAGATTTGCCCAAAATAACTGAAATACAAGAGAAAATTTATTAACATTACATTTTGTGTAATTTTTCAAAGTGATATATATCATATGTGTATGTATACACGTAGATGTGAGTATGAAAGCAAGCATTATTTGGAAATTTTCTGAGACCACAGATTGTTCAAAATCACGGTGGCTCCATGTGACACACAGTGTGTTACTGTAACAGACACTGTCGTGGATACAATCCCGACTTGGTGAAACGAAAATGTTTTCCGCTGGTAAACCTAAAAAAGAAAACCAAAAATCCATTCACATATCAACAAACACTTACTATTCTTGCAATCCAAGAACGCAGTAAGCACGACAAGCAGGCCGGCGAGCGCGGGCTGGTTGATGAGGCGGCGGTCGGCGTGCGCGGGGCTCAGCGTCACCGTGCCCTTGCCGGCGTGACACAGCCCCTGCGCCAGCCGCACCATGAACAGATGCACGGGCGACTTGCCGTGGTACAGCGCGAGCGCGCGGAGCATTGTTGCCAGTCTGTGGTAAATATAAAGATATATTGAGATATAATAAATGTATATATATAGACAAGTAATATAAATAAAAGTATGTACATTGTGTAGTTGTAAAAATGGTTTGAAATATAATATATTATTAAAATATTTATATATCTGAAGGTGACAAGAGCAACGATTACATATATAGGAAAAAATATTTACATTAAGTTAGAAAAATTATTTAAAAAAATAATAATAATTTTACCTAGCATTATTAGTTCCAGCGCCAACTAGGCCCATGGCAAAGATGGCGTTGTAGGCGACATCGTTATCCGAGTCGTGCGAGTACTTGTTCAGCACGTCGATGACCGACAGCTGCGGGTTCGAGATGGAGCAGAGGGCGATAGCGAGCGGCACCGCGCGTCGCACTGCTGGCTCTCCGTAACGACCCTGTTTTAAAAATGTTTTTATACATTATTGCATTTTGTTGTTGACCTAATGTAGTAGTCATTGTCTAGAATATATGCTGCTAAAAGTTAATTCATTTAGTCTATCGCTGTCATTTTTCTGCCGTCTCTATTATCATTTTTCTTTAAGAATATATTCCTTGTTAGTAACAAATGTAATGAATAATTGACAATTAAAAACACACAGCACATAGTTAACAAACAACTAGAAAAATGCTGATAATCTTCAAACAACTGAACACATTTTCTTGAATGACTCGGAACTCTTTACTAAGTTACTTTCCAAACAAAAAAAAAATCAAATCAAAATCGACCCGATTTTGATGGTCATACTTATAACAAAGAAAATACAGACGGTATTTTCTTTGTGGATTAATAAATGAATAATTTCTGCCAAATCCAAAATCCATCAAATGCATCATAAAGCGTAAACCTCACTTACAAGTTGTCCAAATATACGTGTGCACATTTCCGCACCGGTCTCCTCGCCCAGCGCAATGACAGCAACGCCTAACGTGGCCACCGCTTGCACTGACGACAGCTCCTTGTTGGCTTCCTTCTCTTTTTCCTTTTCCTTGTCCTTGCTCTTGCTCTCTTTGGACTTGCCTGTAATAATTAGATTAAATATTAATTGATAAAAGAAAGAAAGTTTCATGAAAGAGTTGTAGAATTTTGAGTCTAATATTTATTTTAACTAATGTTAAAATGGTTGTGGGATTGACTAGGTTTGAGTACAAAGTTCATTCTAGTAAGGCAAAGTGGAGTTTTGACTGCCTTCACTCAACACCATTCTACCATCTCAAATCTGGGCAGAAAGGGCTTCTCTGTGCTTACACAAACAAGTTACAGTGTTAAGCTAGATTATTTAACAATATCGTACTAAATTTAAATTACAGCATAAAAACAACTACAATTAATATTATAATTAGTAAATTTTTCTGCATCACGCTGTACCCGCCTGTAGCAGGGTATACAGAGCAAGCGTAGTGTTAAGACACTCCGCTCCCCACTTTCCGGCGAATTTTAAAGGCGTTGCTTATTGAGCGGCGGAACACAACGCCACAGCTGGCTTCACCTATATCCATTATTATAAATATAAAAATAAATTTACTTTTGTTTTTGTCATCCTTTGATCCACCAGCAGAGCTGCTACTGTTACCGCTGCTACTTTCCTTGGATTCTTTCTTGTCTTGTTTCTTGAAAGCTGTGTCTTCAGCTGAAGATTGCTCATTCTAAAGTAAAACAAGCGTATTATAATCTAAACAAGAAATTACAATATTAGAATAATTGTTTTGTTGTTTTCTATTTTCTGCTCAATTTTTTATTTTAAAAATCGTTGTCATTTGTCACGTTTTACGTAATAAAATGTTTTATTTAACAATTAAATAAAGTATGCTTTATTTTTACTTTTACAAATTAAAAAATCCAATACCAATATAAAAATAAAATAGCCATACATACCTCAGTTTCATAATGTTTAGAGCATATATGTAACATCTGTTGGACGACGAGCACGTCGCCGGTGGCCGCGTACGCGCACATCGACAGCGTCGTCTGGCATAGGGACTGTTGGGGCTCGGGGAGTACTTCTAGGGCGGCCATTGTGGCTTCTGTGCGTTCTTTGCAGCCTGTGGAAGAATTATAGAATTAAATTACCTATTGATATATTTTCGTGTTCTAATAACATTAACATTTTATATATTTACATTGGTAATTAAAGTTTTAATCAATTCAATAAAGCTATTCAATTTTCTTGAACAAAATACTTTATACTGATATTACTTTTCTATTTATGAACAAATTTAAATAAAACAAACACTTAATGATAATATTTAGCTATTTATTTAGGGTAGGGAAGTGGGTTTTAAGTTTTCCAAAATACAATAATGAAAACGGCATTTAAATTGGTTCTGCCATTTCTGAGATTAGGCAACGGCGATTACGCAGATTAGAAATAAACAGGTAAAAATTAAAAGTAATTTTACAGCTTAACAATGATATATTGTTTTCATTACTGAGAGTCATGATGTCAAAAACAAACTAGACCAACCAAAAAGTTTGTTGTTAAATTGGGTAATGTTATATGAAGCTTACACAGTTTATATACAAATAGCACTCGTAAGCAATTTAAACGTTATAAGTATGTCATAATAACTCACCTAAGAAACACAATCCAAGGCCCAAGTGGAGGAATCTAGCATAAGTTGAAGAGTGAAGTTCTTTGTTATCCTCAATGAGCCGCTGAATAATGGCACAAGATACCTAAAATAGTAATGTTATTTAATTAATTGTTGTGACGTGTTGATCAATAATAATTGATATTTTTTTCATTTATTTTTGTATTTACACAGTTTAAGCAGAGAAAATTTCAGAGGAATAGATTGTTCTTCAAAATCCATATATAACTGATGACTACGGAATGTATAATCGACGTGAGTGTCGAGTTTATTTTAGTTTTTTGCTTAATGCTGTTTACAGCAAGGATAGATAGAGAGAACTTGATGTAAAAACACTCAATCCTCCAGGTTCAGACCTATTTGAACACAGTGTTGAGCGACTGATATTATATAATTATAAAGCTCATAATTTTATATAAGGCTCATAGTTTATTCAATTATGTATGGTTTAATTATTTTTTTTTAGCTTCACACGGTATCCTTTAAATAGCAGCGTAGAGACCGGGAACCTAATGTTAAGATATTCTGTTTCCATTATGACAATTCCGTCTCTCACTTTGCGAGTTCTAAAGGCACTGCGTGTTGAGAGGCGGTTATCAACGCCGCTCTTTGTCACGTTATCAGAGACTATCGATAATAATAAATAAACAATACAAGTGCGGTTACTTACGTCTCCATTACAAGATCCCACAGCTATGAGGCCGCAGGCGACAGCTGCCAGCGCACAGATCTCGGGCGGGGCCGTTGTGTCGGCCAACACGGGCAAGAGGTGAGACAGTACCTCTTGACGTTGTGTACCGGCGTATGCTATGCCTAGACCTGTAGAATGTTTGACGTGATCTCTCAAGAGGTTGGCCAGATATCTGTCCAATACTTGTTTTCCTGGGTATACATGTACGTGACCCCAGAGCACTTGTAGCTACCACTTACATACTTTCAATGAATTACAAACTAAAGAAGAGAGAGTGGTGTGCTCTCCCTGTATCCTACTTTTGATAATGATTATTAAAATTAATCCTGAATTAGATCACAATATCTATTAAATAAGTAACAAACAAATAATTCAATGGCTTGAGTAATAATGATGTTTTGTAATTGGACAAAAAGTAAAGAATAGTGTCTTAACGCTAAGTTCCTTTTGCCTACTCTACTATATGTAGAATATAGAGTGAAGCTTAAAAAGAAGTAATTTATTATCTAAGTATTATTAGGCACTTACCTAACACACTACCAATTCGCAAATTAGCACTTGAATGTAAAACATAATCAGATAGCAAGGCAAGGGCTGGATCACAGTCATTTCTTACACCGCAGTTGACAAGGCCAAGTGCTAACAACGCTCCTGCTTTTATATGTTCCTCAGCAGTATACAAATATTTGTCAATGGGAGTTAAACCACCATCCACATCCCACAAATGTATCATACCAAGAGATGCTGCAGCTGATAGCATACCTAAAATTATCATAATGTTTAAATATACAAAAAGTTTTACTTCATATTAAAAGAATAAACCAAGTTAACATAAATAAAATATTGTTTAAGGGAGGGTAAATATATAGATTCCGCACTCTGGTAAAAAGCTGATTATGGATTGGATTGACTTGCGCACACACTCCACACTTAATAATTCAAAAACTGGTCAGACAGTGGGGAATGGAGTGACATAACAATAGATGACATTTTCTTTGCACTATCCCACATATGTGATATACATAAGAATGTAAAAATGTATATAATATCAATTTTGTACCGTGATCTTTGTTTTTATACATCCATTTGTTTCCATCTTCAGTTGTTACTAACTTATCTCTCCCAAAGCCAGCATTCACAAATGCATTTACAAATGTAGCTGATAAGTTCTGTCGAGCTGAGTCAACTGGGTGTTCAGCTAACAAAGATGGACGGAGGGCTGAACCAGCTGACTCTAACCATGTTTTGTAAACTTCCTCAGGTGTCTTTGGCTCCATAATGTCAAGCTAGAAGGAATTGTCAATAGTAGTTTGTTGATATACATATGTAGAAAAACAATTCTCTTTGACAATTATAAATAATCTTACCTCTCTGCCTAGGCTAAGAAAATGGTCATTTATGTGAGCATTTAAAAGAATTGTTCTCAAATCTTCATCTTCCAACTCTAAAGGAACATACTGTCTTGCCAACATATAACAAAGTTGCTTTTTTATCAACCTATAAAAAATATAAATAACAAATATTTGTTATGATATGACAAGCTTAGAATTAAATTAAATTGAAGTAAGCAAACTTACAGATCATTACAGGCATTGAACACTTCTTCACATTTAGCTTTATCATGTAATTGCATAGCAACTAAAAGAGCTCGTGGATATTCTCCAAAACGTAAGTATGTGTCAAGAACTCCTTGCAGAATTTGTGTTGACTCAGGTTCCACTACATAGCTTGCGCACCTTGTTATATAAAGATATATTTAATTTTATAATGAATACATATATCTTTTATTTTATGTGTTTTAACCAGATTAATTGCATACATTTTATCATCATACATTTTGGAAACCTGATATTTAAATATCTTGCTACTTAATTTTTATTTAAATCCATGTTCACGAAAATATTAAAAAAAACTCGAACTTGTCTATGCTATCTAGACTGGATAGTTTATTATTATTATTATGTAATATAATATATAGCAAATATAATATAAATTCTTAGATACGAATATAGCTTAACTTACCCTATTAGATATAGGCACACCCGAGGATAATTACTCTGGTCCATATGCTGAGAAAGCAAGTCTAAGCGGTCAATCTCCATGAGTAAATCACAGGCCTGAATTTCAGCTGAATGTTGCATATCAAAAGCAATAACATCACGGACCAATGGCATTAATGTGTTCATATTTTCAATATTCCATTCTTCTGCAATTTCTCCCTCAAGTTGTCTATAAAATTTTATAACATTTTTATAACTTAAAAAATATTTTTTCATTATTTACAAATAAAATAGTCTTATATATTCTTACCTTACATATTCATGACCCCATTCACCTACATTAGACATAGTTCCTAACATGCAATACTTCAGACATTCTCTTTTTTCAGCAGCATCCTATATAAAAATCATAAATTTTATAGAACTACATTATGTACATTATGAATCAGATTTTTTTTAAGTTTCAGAAGAGACTGTGTCTCAAAGTTTCGACTTTCACTCACTCACTCACTCACTTTAAAGGAATTCTTAAGTGTCACTGATATTTTCTCTTATAAGCTTCATGAAATTGATTTTGATTAAACAAAGACAAACAGAAATCTACAGTAAGGAATGGCATAATGTGTATTTACTATTTAAAATGTGAAAGTGAAAAAGTATTTTTAACTCACCACAGACCCACTAACTCCCATAGCAAGTACTGATACGACATCAGCGCAAAATTTCTTTGTTTTATCATCTTCAATTTTCTCATATACCAACTTTAGTGCTGGATAATGTTCTCTTAAAAATTTCAACGGCTTTGGCACGGATGTCATAGATGTTGTAGATGTTCTTATAAGATTTGTTAACATCTGTAGTGCTGGTAAATAAAGATCAACCTCACTACCCTGAAATTAATACAATAATCATGTTAGTTAGGTACAATGAAAATATAATTAGTTCTGTTTAATCGTGAAAGAAAACGCACCGTAAGTTTTTCAACCAACATATTTAGCTCCTCCTGGAGGCGTTTATCTTCTTCTGACTGAAAAAAATAGTAAAATATTAAGTTTTATTAATATATACAATCTTAGAAAATAAAAAATGGTCACAGACAAAAGCGCTACCAAATCATCATTCGGCGCGGGTGCTGGATCTGCTTTTTCTTTTTTATTCTCTTCTGCCTTATTTTTGACCGTCATTTTTTATTTTAATTACAATGTTATCAAAGGTATATTATTCTAAAAGTTTTGCGATGAATCGGCAAATGAGCACTTTTAACAAAATTTGACAAGTCACTGTATCGCAACAGGCCGCAGACTCAATATGCTTTTTAACACAGATAATCTTTTAAATACATTATATAGTATACTGTAATCTGTGATGGGTAGATAATATCGTACCGTATTTTGAAATATTATACCGCACCGCACATTAAATTCTCTGTAATAAATGTGATAACAAATGCATTTTTTATTGATTACTTCTTATTTAAAAATATATAAAATTATAAGGACAACGTTTTTATTTTAAGAGAACTAAATAATTTTATTTTATTTATGTACATAAGGAATATTTTGTTTATAATGTTTAATTATTTTAATAAAAAAAACAAATTATGTTTTCGAGATCTTTCTAAATATATCAGATAGTATCAGTTACTGATATCATAAAAAAATGGAAAAGAAACATAAAAGTAACCTATTTTAATATCATTATCATATTTTATACAGACATCTATGAAGCTAATGTTTAATTCACCAAGCTTTTATAAATTCACCGTAAATTAGAATAAAACTTATTTCTAGCTTTAGTTTGCAATAAGCGTTTGGTCAAGAGAGTTTTGTTACACAGCTCCTATTACATATACATAGCGGTGCATTAAAAAATAGAACTACTGAAGCCTGAGCCACTGCATTAATTGTTTTTATTATTTCACTTTTTGATATAAAATATTTTAGATTCAATTATTTTCTAAATTTGTTGTAGATTCATTTGTATGTTAATATATTGGATTCAATTAGTTATAGTTAAATCTTAGCTCTAGTTATGTATCACTATAATAGAGTTCATTTAATAAACATAACTGGTAAGAAACATGTGGGTAAATTGATAGGAAAGTCTCAATCTAGTTTTAACGTGTATAATAATACTATTCCTCGGTCAAAAAGCCTACCCATTATTGGCACAAGATTAGATCTAATAGCTGCCGGAAGCGGTAAAAAGTAAGTATTTTTATTTCAATTTCTTATCTTTTGTGTTTTGTTTAGTTTGTGGGAATCGAACCCAGAAGCGTTACATTCATAGTCACACGTTTGTGCCCCTGCACCACGACGGCCTCACAAATATGTTACTAAATAATATTAAAAATTAAACATACCTAATTAATGTGTAATTATGCACAAATGCGTAAGTAAATACGAGACTCCTTCGTGAACTTCGTTCGACACGTGGAAATAAAATTTTTGAAATAATTATTTTATAATATTTTTCAATAATTGAAGACGTTAATGATACAAAGTAACCGTAACTGTATCAATTGCTAACTGTATCAATTATTATAATTTGTACTCCTAAAGATAAATAAATTACTCTTCTCTCTTTAATTTCGGTATAATCGTGGTCATCGCCAGCATCATATCTCAGGAAGGTTGCAAACTAATTTAAATACGATATCTCATATCCACTTATACCCATTTGCAATGTCTGATTAGAATTCAGACGGGTATACTTTTAAATTATCTAGCCCCGGACGGTTCAAAAGCAAAAGCAACATTTGAGTAACAAGATTATTTTATTATAAATTCTAAAACTTGAACTCTGTCCTTTGCTGACTTTCATGATTTATTGTGGTAGTGTTTTTCAAGTTTGCTGAAATTTTGGGGACTATTAGTTTTATATGTAGTTAAGATAATCTACGTACTTACTAACTTGAAAGTGGGGACTTTCAGAGGTGACGTCAAACAAAGGTGCATCTCTGTCTGGGAGGATGATTGAGCCATTGGATTAATCTGCGTGCTTATAATGATCTTGAAATAATTCGTAAATAATATATATAAAATTAAAACTTGCTAGTATGACATAGTTTGCCCCAATTTTAAACAACGTTTAGGACTCCTGGCAATAACAACATTTGCGACAATCAGTCACAATCCCATCATGCCAACATTAAGTCGCAAGGTAATATTGAGGTGTCTGTGAATGCCCCGGATGATGAGTGGTTGAGGAGAAGCTTGAAAGATGCTATTTTGGAATATGGTTCTACACCTATAAATCTCAGACCGAAGTTACCTCGTTTGCCTTTGCATAGAGGTAATATAGCACTAGTTAGGATTCTAGGTCAATACTTACCTAGTCATTTTAAAATTGTAGTGATGATACTGATACGTAGTACGATAGTATTGTATTGTTGTACCTATATGTCGTGTTGCTGGTGTACAGTTCCCAAATAAAGGGGGCACGAAGGCATCAAAGCATACAGTGGCGATAGTATTTTGTGACGGAAGTATTTGCTGTAACATTTTTTTTTTATCAGCTTCACGCTGTATCCCGCACACAGCAGGGTAGGCAGAGGGAACCTAGTGTTAAGACACTCCCGTTCCCCACTTTCTGCCGAATTCTGGAGGCATTGCGTGTTGAGTGGCAGAACTCAACGCCGCGCTTAACCTCGACACCAGAGCGAAGAAATGGAAATATAAATTTAAGTAAATATTTCATCTCCTCGAGTGGGGATTGAACCCACAACCAGTCGGTTTCACAGTCACACCTCGTGCCGCTGCGCCACGACCCGCCTCATATCACAAACAAATTTATAATCAATCAAATAATCCCCTGAGTATATGGCTAATCTCACCGACCGTATTGACTTCCTGAAACAAAAGCTCTATGCATTGGCAAAACTCATTAGAAGATATAGATAACGGGGGGATCGATACAATCAAAACAGTACGTTTCAAGAAACTAAGGGAGGGAATTCAGGAAATGAAAACGTTCTAGGGATAGTGTAGTTAATCATGAGATCCCGAATCCAGATGCTATTGTCGGTTTTTGGCGTAATATACGGTTGGCTCATGTTGACCACACTGATCGTGAATGGTTTAGCAATGATGCAAAAAATGAGAAAACAACACCAATGAGATTAATAAAAACAGGCGTAATTGACGTGAGGTGTGCAGTCCGTTTTGTTAGTAACATGTCCTGGGCCAGACGGGTTGCATAATTTCTGGCTTAAGTGGTTCCGCAGTTCACATTCGGTTTTCTCAACACAATTCCAGGACGCCCTAGACTCTGGACCGTTACCAACATTTTTTACAACGGGTGTAACATTCCTATCATACAAGTCGGAATGTAACACGGAGCCAAAAATAACCAATAACATAAACATGCTTACCTACCATCTATAAGCTCCTTACATCTATTCTGAGTAAAAAGTCACCGACTATATTTTTCATAACAACATTTTGGCACCGACTCAGAATGGATGTAAGTCTGGTGGCCCTGGTACAAAGGAACTTCTTCTCATTGATTCAGCTATAAGCCAACAGGTAAGATGGAATAGGAAAAATCTCATTACTGCTTGGATAGAATTTAAGAAGGCCACATACTTGGCTCTTAAAGGTCTTGGAGTTTTATAAGATTGATATGACTTTGAGATCATTCCTGGAGGCTTGTATGGGATAATGGGTTGCTGTCCTACGTCCTAGGGGAGTGTAATATTCTTAAAGCGTCTGAACTGATAAGGATAAAGAGGAGTATATTTCAGGGTGACAATCTGAGTACTTTATGGTTTTGTCTAGCTCTAAATCCTCTTAGAATTTTATTAGAAGATTTAGGCTAGGGAAGTAAGGTCATATCTCACTTGCTTTACATGCATGATCTAAACTTATTTGCGCCAAAACGACCAGATCTTATGCGGCTACCAACGGTCATTCAAACTTTTAATAGTGATATAAGAATGAAATTTGGCGCCGATAAATGTGGGAGTATGTGGGAGTATGCGGGGAATTTTTTATTTACGTTTCAGATTCTGTTTCTTTCAGGACCCTTGATGAAGGTGGTGAGACTTATAAATATCTTGAAATGTCTGTAGCATTGGGTATTGATGAACAGAGCATAAAGCAATTGGTGTAGGGGCGTTTCTTTGGTCGCATGAGAAAATTGCTTCTCAGCCTTTTATCTGGATGCAACAAGGCTTTTAACGGTTGGGTTATGATTCTTCTAGCCTATACTTTTGGCATTGTAAGATGGATACAGATTGAGTGAGACTCTGTAGATCGCCAAATACGTAAATTGTTGACGGCATAACGAATGCACCATCAGCGTTCCTCTGTAATGAGACTGTATATCTTCTTCTCTTGGTTCTATTATTACTAACATATATATATTGTTGCCAATACACCTGATATAGTACTAGCCGAGTGACGCACCGCGCAGTGATTGTTGACGTTATTATCTAATGGTAGGATGGTAATTTCGTGAAGGCCGAACAACCTAACTAAATATTTGGACTTCGCCCATGAGATTACCGCCAAGTGGGATGTCAATGCGACTATCATTGTGCCGATAGTGGTTTCAGATAACGGTTTAATACCCAAAAGCTTCGACCGACATCTTAAGATGTTATTGCTTAGCTAATATTTTTAAATGTATTTTTTTATAACAATTTATATTTAAAAATGTAAAATTGATTCCTCTTGTATAATAAAAGTACGTACTCGTATATATTCATATATAAAATACAATTATTACATTATACTTAAAAACATATTTAAATACAAGCGTTACTATTTTAACGTACATGAGCGTGACCCTACAACATGGCACTACCTCTGAAAGGGCCTCACTTTCAAATTAGTAAGTGCGCATACAGTCTTAATTACAAATTAAAAAAAAATCAGCTTTGTTAAATAATAAAAATACGTATGTCTAGGGGCCCTGTGATCTCAGTCTATAATACATTGTAATTAAGTAGGTACAAAAAAGGATATATACTACTATGCATGATTTTTAAAACTATAAAGTTTTGAAGTCTTATGTGGAGGTTATATTCTTCAACAGTAATTTTATTAGGAGAAAAGTTCATGCCAACATTTTCCTTAGGATATTTTAAATATCAGGGCTAGTACAGACAGACATTAGTCTATAGTTCAATTCGGCGAGTATTACTTATACATACTTACAACTTAATAAAGATAAAATAATTGAATACAATGCAATTTATGTTAAATCTTAGTCCAACATGCTCTGTTGGACATTCGCATAAGTCGTTTTGAGATTAGGCCACTCTTAGAACTGTGGTTCTTCTCTTCTATTAACTTTTTCAATTTACAGGACAACTGTTCTTTTATTTTAAACTATTTTTTTACAGTTTGCACAAATATATCGACAATCGACACAAGCAATTAGGCCCTATATTTGCCGAGAAGCTGAATGGAAATACAGAGCTAATATTTATTAGTGATCCAGAGTTAATAAAATTGCTCTTTATTAAATTAGAAGGAAAATATCCTACACATATATTACCTGAACCTTGGGTATTATATGAAAAATTATATGGATCAAAAAGAGGTTTATTCTTTATGGATGGCGAAGAGTGGCTACAAAATCGAAGAATTTTGAATAAATATTTATTAAAAGATGATGCTGATAAGTGGATCCGTCAGCCTACTGCTGAAACTGTAGAAAGGTTTATAACACAGTTGAAAGCGAAATGTAATAATGGATTTTTGTTTCAAAATATGGAAGCAGAACTGTACAAACTTTCAACAAGTGGTTTGTTTACATTTTAGTTAGACACTTTACTTTGATTACATTGTGTATATAATTTTAATATCGATTACTGTATTTTTTTACAGTAATAATAAATGTTTTGCTGGGTCCAAATGCATTAATACATAACCAACATCATGAAGAATTGCTATCAATGTTTGCCGTCTCTGTTAAAAAGATATTTCAAACGACTACCAAATTATACGCCTGGCCATTATATTGGTGTCACCGATTAAATTTGAAAGTATGGAGAGATTTTAAAGAATGCGTCCATTTATCACTTTCCTTAGGTAAACATATATACTCATATATCAAAAATACTATGCGCGCACTTATTTAGAAAACGTATAAAAATTTGAACGTGGCGGAACTCGAACCCGCGCCTCCTGGAAACCGACCAATTTTATACGTTTCTAAATAAGTATTTTTCTTTCCTAAGTGTTGAATAACACTTTAAAAATGTTAAAAATACTATGCGTGTGCTTAGTAGAATACCTTTCAAAACTGTCGTTTAAAAACATATACTTTTTTACTACACTATAATGGTATGTTTTTAATTCACAGTATTAATTGTTTTAGTAATTAAAAAACGCCGAGGACAATATTTTTTCATAATAAAATAAATAAAATCAGCTTCATGCTCTATTCCGCACTCAGCAGAGTAGTCAGAGGGAACCTAGTGTTAAGACGCTACATTTCGCCGAACGCACGATCGCACTTTTCGCCGAATTTCTGGAGGCATTGCTTGTTAAGCGGCGAAACTCAACACCGCGTTTTGCCTCGATTCCAGAGCAAGGAAATGGATATATAAATTAAAATAAATATTTCATTTTCTTAAGTGGAGATTGAATCCACAATCAATCGCTTTTACAGGCACACTTTGTGTCCCTTACTGACCCGCCTGACCTCATAAAATATAAATATTGGTGATATTACGTAATTTAAAATTAAATGTTATATATATTTTTGTCGCAGCAAATAAAATCGCCCGTGAAATGTTGGAAAATAAAAATAAAAGCAATGGATTGGTTAAAAAAATGGTTGATGAAAATATTAAAAATGAAGATATAATAAGAATAATTACAGATTTTATTATGGCCGCTGGTGACACGGTAAGTTCTTAAGATCTGTGGAAAAGCTTTCCCAGATGATACAAGTCGACTAGAGCATTTAAAATCGCGCGATCACGTGAAAACGCGCGTTTTGCTACTCGCGCGTAAATCAATTGATAAATACAGATATCTCGAGTCAAAATTGTCCAAATGATGGAATTTATGGGAGGGAACTTTATACTCGCGCGTAAGTCGTGTCATAAAAGAATATTTAAAAGTATTAATTATTATATTTTTATTTAAAAGTATTCGTATACCTACTGATTGATATTAGAGCTAGTAATATGCTCGTGCGTAAATAATGTCATCTGAATAAAGCCATAATAAGAACCTTATTGGTTTAGCATTCAGTGATATAATTTAAAATTTCCAGACTGCATACACGACACTTTGGATTCTTTTGTTGCTATCTAGGAACAAAGATGCTGTTGATGAAATTCGCGTAAACAAAGGTGACTATGTTAAGTGTGTTATTAAGGAGGGAATGAGATTATATCCTGTTGCTCCATTTTTAACAAGAATTCTGCCAAAGGAAGCTTTTCTCGGAAATTATAAAATTGAAGACAAGGTAACACATTTTACGCTTTACTATTATTAATTAGTGATAACACGTTCACAATAACTGATGAAAATTTCTTCCGTGTTATAATAGATTAAAAATATCTTGTAATCTATAATGTAACAAACAGTAAAAAAATTATGTTTGTGCACGCACATCGTTGAAACTACTGAGCAGATTTAAATGTATTTTTTGTTATTTAACAATTAGGCGGTAGGCCTGAAACGAACAGATGATTAGTATTGATTATGAGGATTAGAGCACGCTATAGGCCCGCTATAGGCCTAATCGTAATAGACTATATGGTTGATATAAGGGAAGATCTTTTAAAAAAATAGATATAAAAAAACTTAAACATCTAAAAATTAAAGACCTGGAACATCTGATGTGGAACTCCAAGAGCAGGTGAGGTATATAATGACAACAGAACTGAAAGACTAATAAATTTAAACAAATTACTAGCTTAATGAAACAAGATTGCGGGCAAAAAGTTGTCTCTTATGAGATATTTTTACTAGTAGGTACCTAATCGATATAAAGAAATATAGAAATAGAGTAATAGAAACTAAACAAAATGTAGCTCGCATCGGTAAAATTAATAGAATTAATTAAAAAATCTCGATCTCTTAAAAGTATTCTGTAAGCCCGCTTTTCTTTTCGCTATCCAAGAAAATATAATCACAAAATAATAATAGTTTCGATATATTTATGATTTTCGTTAATTTTATATTTAGTTATTTATAGTAGGAGCAAAAAGCAGAAAACGAATGAATCGTATTTTTTCTAATGGCCTGATGAGCTTCTTGCGATGATAAGAGCAAAATACATATAGAAAAAAAAACATGAGTGAATCAGAGTAGTAAATTATATAGAATATTATGAGCTGATTAAGTATAAACAGTAAAAAAATCTGATTTATTTTTATGTAAATAATATTATTCTGTAGTTACACCAGATGTCAATTGTGTAAAACGAATTTTATGTCAATTGTCAAAACAATAACAAAAAATTTAAATGACGTAAAAAGATTAGGTTATATCTGTATATTCTATTATAATAAAAAATATATATTTTTAATAATAATCAATATGCTTATTACTAAAATTATATTAAATTTAAGAAATTACCCTATAACTTCTAACCGATATTACAGTATGTTAAGTAATGTACATTTAAACCGAAATGACTGTGAATATAACAATATGAAATTAACGAAAAAGAAAACTGTCCAACAAATTATTAGTAAAAGAAATATTTCGATTGACGGTGTTGTTAAGTGGCAGGAACAACTTTACAACGGCATCTCAAACAGCAGTTTCGTTAATATAATGCAAGACGGTTTGCTGTATTTTCATGATAGCACTGGTTTAACTTGGTCGGCCACCATTATCTCGGCAACTATATTAGTCCGATGTTTAATGACTATGCCGCTTTCTGTTTATCAAAATTATATACTAGCTAAAGTAGAGAACATAGGCTTAGAGCTTAAAGATTTAACAAATGAACTCAAAAAAGAGACTGCTATAGCTAAAAAAATGTACAACTTAAATGACAAAAAGACCATGGCACTATATCGAATATCGATGAAAAAGCAATGGCGAAAGCTTATAGAAAGGGATAATTGTCATCCTCTAAAGGCAACTCTAGTTATATGGTTTCAAATTCCCATTTGGGTTTGCATATCTTTTGCTCTTCGCAATTTAGTAAACATGCACCCACCTAATCCATCTGCAGCTATAACATTTATGGAAATGGAAATTGGAGGCTTTGGTTGGATACCTAACTTAACATTACCTGATCATTCTCTAATTTTGCCAATTGTATTTGGCATTACAAACTTAGCCATTATAGAAGTACAAAGATTGTCAAAGATTAGACAACCATCAAAATTATATAATATTTTTACCAACATATTTCGGGTATTTTCCATAGTAATGATACCTGTTGCAGCAAGTGTTCCTTCATGTATGTGCTTATATTGGACAACTTCTAGTGTTTTTGGCTTAGCCCAGAATTTATGTCTCCTATCACCCACATTAAGAAGAAAATTGAAAATACCAGAAGCTCCAAGTGAATTAGAGAAACCTTATGATCATATAAAAGAGGAAATTAAATTTGGACTTACAAAAATAATACCAAAAAAATCATAATCATTTGTTCTATAAATTACTCATTTTTGTATTGCAGACTCCAATAATAGCATCTATATATACATCTGGGAGAGATGATAATAATTTTTCCAAAGCACAACTCTTTCTTCCTTACCGTTGGGATAGAAATGATTCTCGTAGAGCTAGTCTAGTCAACCATGTTCCAACAGCATCACTTCCATTTGCTATGGGAGCGAGATCTTGTATTGGCAAAAAGATAGCTATGGTACAACTTACTGAAGTGATTAGTCAGGTAAAAAAATATTGTAACAAATGCAGTAGTGTTAATCATCTAAATGTTATTCAATAAATATCTGTTTATCCAAACTTTAGGCCCACTGGCCGAGCAGATTCCTACCCTTTCTGTGTATATGTGTACTCATAACTTGTTAGATACACTTGGTTTGATATTTCATAGAAGACCACATAAGTAAAATCTTTATTAAAAATGCCTAAACATACACAGTATGCATATGTTTAGGCATCCTTTCGTTAATTTGCTACTAATGTAATAAAAAAAATCCCCATGAACAGACATGTAAGTCGTAATCTATAATATAATGTCATTATTTGAAAAAAAAAATAGTTTTCTGAACACTTGTGTTTCCTTATTACTTTAGATAATCAGACTACTGTAATTTTATTTTGAATTATATAATTCTAACAGCTACCAGTTGACCAGAACTTATGAATTTTTACTAAATGTTTATTTACAGATTGTGGAAACTTTTGACTTCCAATGTAATAATAATGAAAACATAAATTCCATCACCTCACAAGTGCTAATACCAGATAAACATATAGACTTGTATTTTACTTTAAGAAATAATGTTGATTAGCAAAGCATTTAAGGATATTGAATTGAAACACCAATATATGTTCTTCTTTATTATTTGTTTAAATATATTTGAATACAGATATTAGTTATACATGTTGTATTATTTCATGTCCATAATTAAATAAGGTCCCATACATAAATATAAGTATGAATATATATCGTGATTATTATGGAATGTTTGCAATTTAACAATAATTATAAAAATAAATGTCATGAAAATAGCTTTATAATACTATAGTACCAATATGTTTATGGATAGTAAGTATAATTCTTATATATAAGTATAGATACATGCACACAATCTATACCTCTAATGGTAAGGTGCTTAACAAAAATATGTTTCATTTATATAGTAACTCACTGTGAAAGTAGTAAATATACACTATTACTAAAATTAGAAATACATTAATAATACTCATTAGATAAGATTTTCCTGACAAAGTCATCTTACTTGTGCATACTGCATTGGTAGAATTTTACAATATACATTATAGCATATATCAGGCAGAGAACTTAGAGACAAGATTCATTCTTTATTATATATTTTTATCGAGACATGGTAAGTTATAGGACTCAATGCTGCGTTTAGCATTATTTTATAGAGCAGGAAAATGAAAATAATTCACTCCTCGAAGAGACGATGGACTCCACAACCATCACATTTACAGTTGGACACTGTCTCATTTTTCTAAAATACATTTCGTGTGCTACTTATTATTATTATAAGGGTATTATATTTTTTAAATGCAATCACTACAGCTCTAACACAATAATATACTGTACTAGTAGGATAAATAATTTAATATAGTAATCATATTACTTATTCCATTTATGGAAATTAATAGTTCATTACATGATAAATATGTCTGAAATTAATAAGCGGTGATTATACCACACTATTTACTCTTACTTACATCACATCAGATAGTAAACGCCTAGCTTACACAGTGTGATCCAGAACATCCATTATATAATGACCTAATTTAGTATTGAATAGTGTAATCACTGCTATTACTTCAGTACCTCCAAGGTAAAAGCTACATAGTATAATAATAATTGTATAATCAATAAATATATATTGTAGGATATTTATACACCAATTATTTTTTAGTATACCGATAAATTCACCGTCCATATCGCCTAAATATAACACACAACCGTCCACCATAACCACAAATATCTACATGTCAATTCTTACTGCAAGAACCCGGCTTTTTCTTATATCTTCTTAAGAAATAAATGACCTTTTCTCATTTAACCAATTGCCTCATAAGCATCCCTTTCACGTCTTCCAACCATTGATCTTTGTATGGCAGGGTAAGTATATTTTTGAATGATTTAAATCTATCAGTTTCTGTCATTTTACCTATTAATAAATAAGCAACTGCTTCAGGACACAAAAATCCCATGCCTTCGCTCAAAGACCAGATGTAAATTCTGTCGGCAGTGTTTGGCGTCATTTTAAACTGTAGTATAGCACTACTAAGCAGGTCTTTTAACTTCTCAAATAAAAATCTATCCGCCAATAGTAAGACTTCCAAGCTGATATTTAGATTGTCAACCATCGGAAACACTTCGATGTCGCATTTAGGATTGTTTAGGCCACATTGGAGTAGCGTGAACAAATACTCTAGAGCTCCTTTTGACACGTTCTTAAGACGTACACATTTTTCGCCAGATTCCTTGAATTTACCCATTAGCATAGCACTGAAAACTTCCGAATGTTGACATAAAAATATTCTATTGGCTCTTACTGTTGTGGAGTCATCCAATTGAAAGATGACAATATCCTCTGGAGCCAAATTGTCAAGTATAGGATCATAGTTGACATGCACTTTGTCTTTATATCTTTTATCTAAAACCTTTGGATCTTTGAGATTAATATTATTGGCAATTTTTACTAAAGCAGTAACACAATCTTCAATATCTTCTTTGGACTCTGATATAATGTGGAAAAGTTGATTGAGACCATTGCAATCAATCATATATTTTTTCAAGGGTTTCTCAGCCCTGAAAAGGAATTTTAACTATCAATTTTGTCTAATTTTATCTAATTTCATTTTACTTTTTGAATGACAACTATTTTAACTGCTTTAATCACATATTATTTTGGTATTCGAAAAAACATTTTAGGAAAGCTGAAATTATGGATTCTATTTCCACTCCAGGGGAATGAAATATTTTAATATTTTCATTAGACAAAGTGCTGCGTTGAGTTCCGCCCTTTACCTATCATGCTGTGCCTACTTACCCTGCTGTGCCTTATTTTGATTACAGCGTGACACGCAAAAAAAGAGGCCAAAATATTTCTATTACTAAATAATATATGATTAATCTGGTTAAAATAGTTTCATTTTAAATGTGTAAAACTAGCGAAAACTTAAATTTTCGAATATTTTACTTACTTAACAATATAGGGCAAGGTTAGAGCAAGTGTCTGCTTCATTGACGAGCATCCTTTTAGCAAATGATAGCTGATTTTTCCGATACCGTAGCTTGATTCCGCTAGTAATCCCAACTGAGATAACAGCTTCGAGCTCAATTTCAAAATCTAGGCAAAAAAGTATTTTTAAGTTTTATTTTGTAAAATAATTAAATAAATCTTATGTAATTAGCCGAAATTACCTGTTTGCACTGAGTGCATTGGTCTGGTGGGTGCTTTGAGTATACTGACATGCGATGAAGTCGTATAGCAAGCCTGTGTCTTAGAATACTCATCAGACATAGATCGTTGCTGTAAAAATAAATTAACATTAAGAAAACATTGATTAAATTTATATTTCATGAACTTTTAAAAGGTTAACTCTTTTGTATGAAACTACGGTAAAGATTGAAGTATGACAAATGTGAACATATCTTTGGCATCTGGTGTTGTTTCCATATAGAAGACTGTAAGTGTAAAGGTTGGGGATTTAGTCTACACTCGGGGGAATACATTCCTCGTCGGTTTTCAGAAGGCGCGGCACGAGTCCCGCTACGTTCAAATTTTTATACGTTTACTAAATAAGTATGAATACATCTTATATGAATGATGATGAATATATTTTTTCTCCACTGGTAAAGCAAAGCGCGACGTCGAGTTCCGTAGCTCAAAACGCAACATCTCAAATATCTTAACTTCTAAATTCTCTTAGCTTGCCTTGTTATGTACCTGTATAATATAGCTAGTGTATAGCAATAAACTACCTGAGCACTCGAGCCAATATCCTAGCCGCTCTCCCCACTGGCCGCTTGCATCTTTCCACATAGTCCAATAGTCCATTGAGACAGTCACGGCTGGTCAGCAAGTCCATGGTCTGGTTGGGAACTGGGTCGTCCCGAATGCTCCCACATGTTGTACATGTTCCGTGAGAAACGCGGAACAGGAGCACCATAACACAAGCTATGCCTGACGCCTTGGAGTTTATGTCTATTTTACAGCCATCTGGAAAAAAAGTACAATTTATCTACTCTTCTACATTAATATTTCAAATATAACGAATTTATTTAGTTGAACGCGCTCATTTCAGAAACTACTTAGTTGAAATGTTGTTTTTGTGGTGGAAAGGCTATAAATAAATAAGGCGATAAGAATATACTGGATATTCTAATCCATCATGGACACGGTGGGTACTTATAAGGTGTTATGTGGTGTCACATTTGATAGTTATTTCAATTTACTCATATGGGGGTCTGGGGGGTTGTGGCGAATTGTCTCTCTTTGACTCATTTTATATAAATATCTTTAGTATTAAATTTTTTATTCTTTAATTGTGACTTAAAAATTCTGAAATATCATAGAATATTTGGAATATTGAGAAAATCATAGAAACAGAAAACGTTGAATATAATTTTTAAAAATAATGAAAAATTAATATGGAAAATGTAAAATAAAAAACAAAAAAAAATCAGCTTCACGCTGTATACCGCACACAGCAGGGACCAACTGTTAAGACACTCCTTTCCCCACTTTCTGCCGAATTCTGGAGGCATTGCGTGTTAAGTGGCAGAACTCAACGCCGCGCTTAACCTCGACACCAGAGCGAAGAAATAGAAATACAAATTTAAGTAAATATTTCATCTCCTCGAGTGGGGATCGAACCCACAACCAGTCGGTTTTACAGTCACACTTCATGCCACTGCGCCACGACTGGCCTCAAAATATACATATCTAATAATTGTTTTATTTGTCTTTTAGTATTGTCTCCTATGAGTTTAGACTTTAGCCAACGAAAAGTCGATATATTTGTGTTTAACAAACACATACCCTCAGTAGGAGATTCTTCACCAGTAGCTTCAGTCTCATTATCCATATCAAGTTCTTCCAATTCTTGAGCCAGTTGTTTGGACTTGGCATCATTGGACGTACTTGGTGTAGGTTTCTTTTGCTCATCTTCTGTGTCTCCTTCAGCATCAGTGCAAACTGGTGAGTAACGGCCTGATACTTCCGAATCCGAGCTATCTTCTAAATGGAAAATATTTAATGTAAAGTGAGTCTAAGAATATTTTAAAGTATTCTATTGCAATATATGTAGATCTAACGTAAGCGCATTGGGTTCGATTCTCCCCACAGTGTAATAAATTATTTCCATTCCCCTGCTATGGTAAAATAAAGTACGACATTGATTTCCACCACTCAACACGGACGATATTTAATATGAGCAGAACATATCAAACTGAGATTCTTAATATTAGGCTCTATCTGCCTACACCCGCATGCCCGGGATACAACGTGAAACTAAAAAAAAATTACATTGACATATTATTACATATACTCGTATTTATATGCCTAGTAAAATGTTACCATCGTTAGTAGTACTGGCGGGAGATGACGGCCCCGAGCTCCCAGGACTCCATGGATAATCATTTTGCTGTGGAGAAGCCGAGCTGCCTTCTCCAGAGCTGGCTCCAGAATCGGGGCTCCAATCCCAACGGCGTTTCGAATCCCTATCTGGACTGAAATCGGAGAAGTTCCCGTCCGACGCCGGCGACATCGGCATGTCCCGGCCAGGACTAGTATCAGGGAACTGCTGGTAGAGCGATGGCCATTCCGGACTCTTTGGCTCCCAATAAACGCCCGCCGACCAATCTTTACTCGCCATTTTGATTAAGCGTGATTTCTGAAAAAGATATATATTAGCTTTTTTTTGAACTACATACACATACATCTTGTTTTAACTTTTTTTATGTTTTTGTTACAAACAGGTACACGTTTCACAACTGAATACATACTTTTCTTATAATTTTAGGACTTGAGCGTCCCCTTTTGGTGCCTCGTCGGCTCTTAGCGGGTGGTTCCTCATCCTCGTCGTCTTCGTCATCACTGTCACTGTCTTCAGAACCGTCACTATCAATCGCATCGACGAAACCCACGATCATATTATCCCTTTCTATTACAACCTTCAAGTCATCCCCAGTTTCAGAGAGTAGAAGACTTTTACGTCGTGTAAACAGATTACCCCTCGTGAGAGTGCTCTGAGTAAGGTGTTGCAAAGCAATATCATATACTGAGCCAGGTTCATTTTTTGGCCTTTCTTTACGACGGTATGGTTCACTTGAAGTGGCAGGATCGGTGATCTCTAGATTATGATCGTATTCCATGGTGGAAATGTAAGCTGTTAGCTTCTCAGTCAGTAGACCAACCAGACCTTCTTGAATTAGTATTTGGAATGCTAAAATGGTTATAACAAAAAATCTAAATATTATTTGTATTTAATAAACGTTTTTCACCATTGACTAATTTTAGTGAGTATGTATGTAAAGGTGATTTATATTAGAAATAATATACGCACATGTATCGTCGAAAACATATTGTAGAAGAGCGTACATCGCGTGACTATTATCCCGAGCAGCTTGCACCAGTAACGACAGCCCTCCACAACGACGTATACGCGATCTATTGACCGATTCCCCACTGAGCTGAGCAAGAGCTTTAACCGCCCCATCCGGCCAGCAAGACGGATCTAAAAAAAATGCTGTTTAGTTTCATTTAACTTTAAAATGCATATATGCTATTGTAGAACACTCCGCAACCACGTATACTTGATCTATTTTATGATACTTGATCCACTTGCACTGCCTGACGAATCTTTTTTTTTTTTTAAAAAAACCTATTTTATCTCAAAAAAACAGAGACCCAGATTAAACAAGCAAAGAAAACCAGTCTCGTCAAGGTCACGACTTTCCGCCGAATCCTGGACGTGTTGAGTGGCGGAACTCAACGCCGCGCTTTACCACAACACCAAAGTGAAGAAATGAAATTATACATTTAAATAAATATTTTGTATCCTCGAGTGCGTATTGAACCCACAACCAGTCGCATTTACAGTCACACTTTGTGTCCCTGCGCCACGACTGGTTCATCATCATCATTAGTTAAATAGAAATAAGAAATAGTAATTACCTGATTGTTTTTGCAGTATTCCCACTAAGCACTCAACTATTCCTGCTATGCCCAATAGTGGGCGACAAGTTGACAGGTAACAGAGGTTCATAAGACATTTGAGAGACACAGATTCATGTGATTTAGTCAATGCTACTAAACACTGATATCCTCTGCCATCACCTTGTATCTGTAAAAGGAATTCTTTAATAAAAGTTATTTTTGTTCGAGATGAGGCCGTCGTGACGTAGTGCAGCCAGCATATGACGTAAACGAAACGGTTGTGGGCACGATTCTACTACTGATTAATGAGTTATTATATATTTTAATTCTGTTGCTATAGTAAAAATGCAAAGCCCTGCGTCGAGATCCGCCACTCAACACGCTATGTCCCAAAAAATCGGCTAAAAATGGAGAATCGACTACTATATGCGGGATACAGCGTGATAGCGTCTCGCTAAAATGATTCTAATAAATGAAGATTTTTTTTCATATAGCAAGCAGAGAACATAAATCATAACGAACTAACTCACAAACTACAAGAATTGTAAGAAAAATATTTATGGGGTTGTCCAATCTCCAATCTCCGCTTTTTACCAGACTCCTGAGCAGAAGAATAAAAAAAATAAATACGTTATTTAATGATAATTCTGTAGTTATATTGAGTGTAGCGTGGAGAAATTCACGTTCTTAATGTCTATACATGGTCCCGCTTTTCGTCAATTCGCTCGGGACTTTTGGTGACGACGTAAGGTGACGCTGGTACGTGTATACGAATGACATTTTTTTTTTTTTTTAAATAACGTATTAAAATATCTACAAAGTACTATATTATACGATATTTATAACGTCTAAAAACACTAATCACCTACAGAATTACACGTAAACATGTATGTAAACATGTCTGTAGTATAAAACTGTTGTGTTGTCTAAATATTTACCTGCTCAGCACAAGTTGAAACTGGATAAGTCGTAAAGTATCCTAGGCATTTAAGGATACTGTTTATAAGCTCTTCCTGACTCTTCTTGGGGTCTTCGACTTCTTTTTCTACAGTACTAGATTTGATTATACCCATGTTTTCGCATTCCGTTGTAAGTAGTATTGAAATACATCGTATAGCATTTACATTTAACATTTCCTTTCTTTTATCTTTTATCATCCATAGTTGACTAAAATAAAAGTGATAATGTAAGTAGTAATCGCAATTACAAAAAACAAATTTGTAAGTGTATGCAAGTGGATTTATGGTCAAAACACGTTTATTTGTAGGAGATTGTTGTTTCTTTTACAACTTCACGCTTTATTCCGCATAGCAGGATAGCAGAAAAGTGGAGAATAGTGTGTTAGGACCACACTATTCCCCACTTTTCACACAACTAATCGGAAAAAAAGAGGATTATTTTGAATTCGATCTCATACGATAATTAATACTTGCGACTATACGCTGCGACTTTACGGAGCCCTTGCAGCTTGTTCGGAAATCATACAGAACAGTCAATCAGGTAGCCAATTATCTGTATGATTCGTCTGTTAATGAATATAATTCTTAGCTAATACAATACGTTAGATGTCATAAAATCTAATCTGCTTAACACGAATAGCGAATAATGTCGTGACCGGTATCGGTTTAAGTTGATTTCGTGATGATATACCTATTGGTGAAACTATAAGGTTGTCATAAATTCAAATAAAATATGATTTACAAATTTAATACATCCCTTTATGTATTTTATTAAGTATAAAGCTTATTCTGTTTACGTTAGACCATAAATGCCAAACTTGAGTTTTATTATATTTTCTTTTTGTATAGATAATTGTGTTGACAGTCAATTTTATATGAAAAACGAATGTAGATAACCAACTTTTATGCATATAGATAGATATGTACCGAATAGCTCTAACCGCCATGGATAGAGTCGCGTATGATGTATTCTTGTCTCTATTTTCAATAAGCGCAACCAATGCCTTAACAGCCCCGTGACTATGTAAGCTTTCAGCATTTTTTTGGTTTTGTGCTAAGTTACCAATTACACGAGATGCCCTTCCGAGAATACTGTCTCGACAAACCGTGTTTAATATTGAGACGATCGGCCCGAAAATTTGTAATTTTCCAATCTGAAACAAATTTGCATCCAATCAATACAGACGCGTTGCAAAATCGATCGGCGACGCAGTTAGCAATGCAGAAGCGTGTCTGGACATACCTAGATAGATATGTATGCGATATTTACGTGAGACATTCAAAATTGACGAAGCACAATTATTTAAAAGAAAATGATTACAAATAACTATAAATTAGATTATTATGATGTTTTCGTTATATCATTTATTGGATAATAATATATTAAAGAACGTCATTTTTGAAATATCGCATTTGCGACAAAATATATTTAACGACATTTTACGTAAAAAAATCGCAATGCAAGGTGCATTATTTCATTATATAATAAATTAAAATATAATATATTATACTATGAATGCTTTTATTCATTATTACGTTTTTTAAAAAACTGTATATGTAAAGGTTGACAAAAAATATAAAACTAGTCTATATACAATTACATAAAATTATATTGTATACTTTCTATAGTAGTATATTTAAATATAAAGCTTTTAAAAATTCAATGTGATTGACTTATTAAAAATTATACATTTATTTTATAAAAGAATAAAACAGCAGACATAAATATGGAAACAAAAAAATGGAAATATAATATGATTATTTTACATTTTTAATGACTTGTCATCAACTCTACAACTCGTATAACTAAAAATAAGTAATCAATATGGAAAAAGGAGACAATACTATTAATAAAATATTAACTTACCAATATACTGCTCTTTTCTTCTAAACATATATTGCCAAGAATACTTAATGTTATATCGAGTATTTTTTCATTGGGCTTACGCAAATGAGGCACCAAGTAATTTAAACCACCACAATCGCGAAATAGTTTAATTCCTCTATCATTTATAATAACGTGAGATTTAATTTTTAAAAGACTATCTTGTATACGTTTAGATGAAGAGGAATTTAGGCCTTCTAACGTTGCTTTTACGTAATTTTTATCCATTTTTATAAAATTAATACATTGAACTTTACAAAAGACAGCTATTAAAACGAAAATAATTTCTATTGTTCTTATTTAATAGAATCTCGAAGAACGAGCCGAGCTACTCAATAGTCAATACTCGTTAACTTAATATGTCAATGTCAAAATTTACTCACCTTGTTTATAGTATTCTCCCATGTAAACAGGGAAAATATTTTTAACATTAGTACCACATATCGTATCATATTCATATTGTTCAGTATTTTAATTTGTTTATAATAAATATCTATGAATTGGGATGACTTCCTCCGAATTATATAAAGTCAATGTAATTTCTCCATATTTATATAAAACACTAATATTTTATAGCTGTTGGTATTAGTATAAATAGATCGAGGTAAAGTTAATCATAAATTTAAATATTAAATTGATTTTAAAATACAAAATTCATTGTAGTATTAGTTAATCATATTATTTCTTTTTAATTGTAATGGTAATTATTTACCTTTATCCATTTATTTAAGTTATTACTAGTAAAGTGTTTGCCATTTCTTTAAGCCTCATTTACCCTTATTTCGAGCATTTGTATATAAATATGATATTTAATATATTTTTCTTTTGTATAATAATGAATTTAGTAGACAAGATTATTTTATTGATTATTCATTTACAAAAATATAATAATCTTTTTACATGATACGTACAACGCAATCACGTCTGTAAAGGTAATTCCTTTGACATGTTATATGTCAAAACAGAAAAAGTTAGAATAAAAAAAATTGCTTTTACGATGACAGAATTTCTGATATATTTTTTGCACTAAGGATTACTGTGATTTCTTATTACTTTAACATAAATTTGTCATGAAATCGTTTTGTGAGAGATGAGCGTCTTCGGAGATTTTCAGCGTGTGTGGGTGCAACGTTTTCCAGAGAGTGCATTACCAGCCGCTTGGGAGGAAGATGTCAGGGCTAATTTGGCTAAACATAAACAGAGAGTGGCTATTCTTAGGGAGGAATTGGAAAAAGAAGAATTCTACGTTGAGTATTTAGAGACATTACTGTCTGATGTAGAGAAGCATAAAGCTTCTCAAGGAAGTAGATCGGCGCCGCCCTTAGGACTTGACACGAATGACGATAAGACATCTGATAGCAAGCAGGTAATTTATTTTCTTATCTGATGGCTAATGTTATAAAAAAATAAAACAAAATATTAAAGTTATGTTATAAATATAGATGTAAATTCTTCTATAAGCAATTTTAAACTGTTCTTAAAGAAGTTAAATAAAAATAATCTGTTCTTCACAAGGACTAAGCTTTAATTAGCTTAAAAATCATATGATTAAGACAAATGTTTTCTTAGTAAACTTGTTATGTATTTTTAGTAGTGCTTTAAACATATTGTCAACAAGTTAAATAGGCTCAACAGATAAAATACTTTATTATGATTCATATGTTTCATGTACAATATAGTGACTTCCATCTATTATGAAAATTAGAGAGGAATAAAATAATAATAATACTAGTATTATTGAATATAATAATTTACTATTTTGCTTTATTATATCATGTAAAAGCAATGATTGTGGATTCAATTACAACTCAGGAGTACAATCATATATATTTAAACTGACTTATTTAAGTCTGCACACATATTTTGATGAAAATAGTAACTGAGAGTGTGACAAGTCACTTCACATGTCTGCTGTATCTATGTCCATAAATACAGCATTTTATGTGGTTTTGTTCTTTAATTATCGTGTTTCGAGCATGCCACTTGAGCACATATCACTTTGTCACAACCTATCACATGAAGAAGATTGTACACAGTAGGAGAATGCATGTACAAAAGGAATATGTGCAACAAAAAAGAATTCTTTTAATCCCACTAGTAGTTCTTGAGATCAGCCATTCAATCTTACAAACTTCATTTTATAATAGATAATGTAGGTTTTTTACATTTCCCCACTCTGGTTGATAAAGTGCAGTGTTGAATTTCTACCACTCAACAAACAAATGACTTGAAAGTTATATGCAGGAAAAGATGTGAAACTATTTTTTACAGTATAAATCAATGTAACAATAATTATTTAAAATAATCTTAAGCTCATAAATCTTTACATTTATGTTTAATTTTATTCCTTACGCAACATAGTACATATTAAAGTATTGAGCAATCTATAACCTAAATCTAATTAGAATTGTAATTTCTTTTTAAAAATTTGCTTTGCAGGATTCAAACACTGACTCACTGTCAAAGAAAAGTGAAACTAGTTTAAAAAGTGATGACTCAACTGAACATCAAGAAATCGAAGAAGTCCATCGTAGAAACAAGCCTGTACTTTTTGCAGAACGAAGCTCTGTAAATCAATGTATAAATGAATTATCTTCCAATTTAGCAGCAGAAGCTGCTAGAAGACGCTGCAACAGTGAAGTTGTACAACGAACTGATAAAGATACTAATAGTAAGTTCTATTTTTTATTTAAAGTTGATTCTACCTTTTTAATTTTGTTTTCCTAAATTTAAAAGTTAATTTTGTAAATTATATAATTGACTGAAAATAAAATATATTTTTTTCTTTATAGAATGTTTTTTGTTCATTACAATGTGAGTTTTAAAAACTCACAAGTCAATATATTTATTTCAGTAGATGTAGAATCAAGTAATAAAACTCCAGTTAAAAACCGTCCAGCATCACAAGCAGGTGATTTTGTAACAGTTATTGAGGTGAATGGTCTAAGAGCAGCGGAGAATGCAGCTAAGAAGTCTGATGAATCACCACAATCATCAGAGAGCAGCTCCACCGAGACTAATCCTGCCAATAAGAAAAAAGTGCCACCAAAGTAAGTAAACCCACTCAACATGCAATACTTTGACAATTCGGTGTAAAGTAGGGAACAGAAGTGTATTAATGTGATTGAAATGTGTTAAGTCAAGTTCCCCCTGCATACCCGCCATGCTACATGCTGGTTGCAGATTAAAGCTAGAATAAAGAAAGTAAATTAGTATTATTTCATCAAATTTGTTTTAAAAGATAATATACATGCAAATATTATCTTAGTAATATAATTTTTTAAAGATGTGTAATTTAATATAAATGTAAAAATTAATTTTCTTAGACCACCACCGAAAGTATTCAACAAACGTGGAGCGTCATTACCAGAAACTGGTCTTTCGGAGGACAGTCCGCCCTCGTCGCTCGGACGACGAATACGAAAAACAGAGTCGCGGGAATCTATCACCAGTAGAGCCTCAACACCCTCCATTAGTGAAAGAGTTAGTATTACCAATTTATATTTTTATGTAATTAATTTGATGATAATAATAAGCTTTTGTATATATGAATAGCTATTGTTTCGAAAAATGGTACATTGAAGAAACAAACATATTCTAAAATATTGTATAAAATAAAAAAATATATAAGATTCAGTCAGCATTGAAAGCCTTTTATTATATCTATTTATATTGAGTAGTTATTTTTAAATAATTTACTTTAAAATGTATTTGTATAATTATCCCATTTATTTCTTTAAATCAAACCTGAATATATTATAATCTTTAACAAACTAAAATATTTATTTGTTAAAGGTAAAAAGCTATGAATCAATAAATTCGCTATCATCTGAACGTAAGAGATCCGGTGGGGCAGCGACCCCACGGTCCATAGACGAGGAAGTGACCTCCACCACACCAGACCTGCCCGATGCTGACGACAAATCGGCTCCAATATCCTTAGAGAGCATACCTGCTGTACCATCTACTGATGAGGAACACTACTATGACCAAGTGCCCGTGGATATTAATGATGGCGAATATGTTTATATACAAGCAGGTTTGTTATGTGATGTTATTAAGCTAATTGTATTGTGATTTTATTTTAATTTTTATAATTTCAATCCATTAAAGAAAAAAGAGACAATGTGTTAATGGAATGTGTTGATGACATGTGGAAAAAGTCTTGAGACTCACTTGGACGAATGTTCATATTTTTAATATCAACCATATTTTTAATACCAACCCTTAATTGATGAGAATTTGGTACTGTCCTTAAATCATATTCATATATCTATCCAATCTAGAGATTGGATAGATATATGAAACAATCTAAGATTGACATTGGAGATAGGTTATTAATATTGGGCGTTAGCTAATAATAATATGTGGTTGTGTTAAGTCTTTCTTTATACTTTCTGATGTTAACTTCTTCCTTTATAGTAAACATTTCAAACCAGTGTCCAGATACTGGATAGATACTGTTCTTAGAGTGATGTTTTCAATGTTCTGTAGTATCTACAAATTAGAATTGCTAGCCAGATTCCCAGAGTCCGATTCCATAAGTCATAGGTAGAGGACATGGACACAAGACAGAGTTGGAGTAATAGATCTTATATTTTCCATTCTTGTGTACTTGATGTACAGTATATTTTGTTTCACTTTACAATGATTTCCAACAACAGGCGGTGCCGGCTCCAGCACGGAGGAGGGCTCCAGCGGTACGAGCACTCTGCCGCTGAGCACGCCGGCCGCCGCCTCCGCGCCCCCCGCGCCCGACTCTCCGCTGTGCGCCACCGCGCCCAACTATGTTAACATACATTATTTTATACAGTAAGTACAGAAGCTAAAAAAAAAATATTATACCTTGTAGCACAATTATAAATATAATGATTTTTTTATAAAGAAAAGATAGAGTGTTGTATATTTTGATGGATGAATATCAAAAATCAAATCAAATCAGCTTCACGCTGTATCACGCACACAACAGGGTAGGCAGAGGAAACCTAATGTTAAGACTCTCCGTTCCCCACTTTATGCCGAATTCTGGAGGCATTGCGTGTTGAGTGGCAGAACTCAACGCAACGCTGTGCCTCGACACCAGAGCGAAGAAATGGAAATATAAATTTAGGTAAATATTTCATCTCCTCGAGTGGGGATCGAGCCCACAACCAGTCAGTTTTACAGTACCATATTGTCGTGCGCTACGCCTGCCTGCTGGCCTAGAATGGATGAATATTGTGGTAATTATTGTTATACAATATTGATAAAAAAATTGTTCTTTATTATTTATAAAAACTGTATTTGTTTTAGTCGAGCGCTCGTTGTTAGATATAACAACGTTATATCTAACAACGAGCGAACGAACGTTAGATATAATTTTTAGTTGTAAGATATTACAACTTATAATATTTTATTATTTTTTATTTATATTGAGTACACAAATATAACTGACAATTAAATTACAGAAGGATGGGACAAGAGGATGAAATTTTGTGTTTACCTTTTTCGTTTATCTATTTAATACATTTAAATAAAATTATGTATCTTTCAAAACGACATTTTATTATTAAAAACTACAGATATAATTATATCATAAGTTAAGAATAGTCACCAATTATTAATATAAAGGATAACTATATGCATTGTACAGTTACGTGTTTCCAAGAATTTGTTAAATTTATATATATATATATATATATATACATATTTTGTAAATAACAAAATATTGTACAGTATTTTTTAGAAGAACTATATCTGAAAATAATTCAATCTCCCGAGCGGGAATCGAACAACACACCCACAACCGTCGTAATCGCGATGTAGTCTGTAATAAAATGCCACGATGGGCTCAATTTAATATTTTATTTATTTGAAACTTCAAATAATAGTTAAATATTTTTTTCAAAAAGGCCATCACTTGAAGGCACGGAGCCTAGCGAGACGAGTTCAGAGCTGGCGGACTCGAGTGACACTCCACTTCTACTGCGAACTATATCCTCGGACACTGAAGCCAGCGCTACACCGCCAGTAATAAAGAAGTTACAACACCAGGTTCGCTTATCATTTTAAAGATTTTTATATCCCGCTATATCCCGCTTATAGCAGAGTAGGCGGAGGGAACTTAATGTTAATACACTCCACTCCCTACTTTTCGTCCAGTTTTCGAGACATTGCGTATTGAGTGGAGAAACTCAACGCTGCACTATATCTTGTTTCCAGTGCCAGAAAATGAAAGTAATTAATTCCTGGAGTCGGAATCGAATCCACAACTATCGCGGTTAGATTCGGACGATGCGCTATATCGAAGCACTTTAACAGTCTCTTTTGAAACATTTAACAATATATTTATTTGTAAGATCTAATGAAGAATAGGTCGGACTTAGACTATTCTAAGTAAAATAAATAGCTTTCAAACAAACTTAACAAACTTACTGAAAACATAATGACAATTTATATAATATTTTACATTAAATGAGCCTGTATACTACCTAGTAGGAAATTAATCTGTTCTGTAATAGATTGGTAATAAACTAGTAGACTAATTTGAAGCATTTGACGAAGCCATTTTATAAATTATAATATATAAGGAATATATAAGGAAGTGAGAATTGTAAAATATTTTTTTAATCTTATGCCAATTATAAAAATATATATTAAAAAAAATACTGGAAGAAGTTATTTTTATTGTAATATTTATAGAATTAATCAAATAATAAAACGCCATACATAGTCACACATTTTATTGCTATAAAAATACATTTTTTTAATAAAATTTGTTTTAATTTTTGAATAATTAATACCTAATAATATAAATTACAAATAGTTTTTTTTAAGATCATTTTACCTCATTTCTTTTAAAATTGTGGCTTGTATTCTCGTCATCTGCGTGTTGTAATTTTTTGAATATATAATCGTGTTCCTTTTCGATTGAGTTATTAATGTTAGTTGTTTTACTGTCGATACATTTTATTCGACCAGTAATTAAATGATACTTACAGAATTGTACATCACATTTAAAATTTTGACATCTCGAATAATAACATATTCCATTTGCACAAAAAGAATTGATATTCATTTTTTCAATTAAATTATTCGTTAAGTTTGTTGCATAATTTACTAGGAAATTCTGCATATAATTTATTAGTACTTGATTTAAATTTAGGGGTAGATAATTAGAAATGAATGCGCTTTTGTTTTCACCTGAAAATAAATCGTCCTTTAGTGTGGAATATAGGTAAATTATAAATATCTTAATATATTTTTTTTAAATATTTTTTGGCAGTATCGGCTTCACAAATAATTGTTTGTATTTTTTAAATTTAAAATACTACTTAAGGAATGTAAAATATGGAGTTGGATAATACCTTCTTAGTGTTATATATCAACTGACTTAACGGGTTCTTCCTTTTGTGGAACTTCAGACACAGTTGACGATAACACTGCTTCTAGTTCTAGTGGCCGTTCTTCAGCAGTAGTTGTTTGTATTGTGCTTGTGTTTTCCGTTGATGAAGATGTCGTTGGTTTTACTATGGAAGGTTTTGAACTTACTTCAATTTCCTTTTCTCCTGTGAGAGGTTTCGTTACAGGTTCATCCGGTATGAAGACAGTGTTATAATTTCTACATTCACCGATTAAATCTGTGTCATATATATTACACGTAATATTTATACAGCCAAAAGATTCACATCTCATTGTTGTGCAAGTTTGTTCATTACACCATATGGTCACATTGCGCTTGCTAATTTCTATATCCATTAAAGAATTGGTTAGTCTTGATTCTGTCAATTGATCGTTTTTGGGGGGATCGTCGTTAATATCTGAACTCCACCAAGAAAAAGGATATGTTATCCAACCCCATATTGTGGAACCGATACCACGATTTTCAACTACGTTATCTGTAAGCGGTAAAGTATTTATTACAATAACATTTGTACACCGGAAAACACAAGAAAAATAAAAGTTTACCAAGTTTAGTACTTACTCTCTAGAGGCTTGCTGAGAGAACTATGCACAATCATCAACACAATCAATGATAAAAAACGCTTAGAATAAAACATAATGACTGCTAACTCGGCCAGAGATTCGAAAATATTAAATGTTTAAATAGTCTCACCGTTGTCTTATATACTTATCTTTGCTATGTCCCTATCTTATTCGAGATAAGGGACTTTCGGGAATGTTTACTTAATGAGTTATGACGAAACACCAAAAATCCTTTAGTAGAAATGGATTTTAATTTTGTTTATGAATACAAAGAAACTCAGATATGCATGTATAGGTATATTTCGTGACATTGTTAGTAGATACTTTTTAAAGTAAAATTAAAATTTTTGTTTTTTAAATTTAACTAGTTGCCGCCTAAAAAATTAGTGGAAATTAGTTCACATGTTGTAACATTTTTCATTTCATGTTTCTTTTGGAATTCACATAAAATACAATTTTTTTGAATCGTTGGGCATGTCACGAATCTACAAAGCTCTAAATTCTTTCTGCAGATTGTTAAGATTTTTAACGGCTTAGAACGATTTGAAATTCCCGTTGTCATATTTAAGAATTCTAGTATTGAGTCAACTGTTACTATTGTATTCCCTATATTTATGTTAAATGATGATATTTTAAAATTATATTCTGGATTAAACCTTTTCAAAGGAATCAAATTTTTAAGTGGTACGTTATGCATCGTTATTTCACCATTGTTTGCAAAATCAATTATTTTAGGTTGCTTTTTGCTAATAGATCTCCATGGATTTAAATATATTTCCTTAGTGCCCTAAAATGTTTATATATTTTAGTAGGATATACCTGCAGTATAAGTTTATATAAAATATATTAATAATATATTTTTGAAGATTATTTATTTATGGCTTAAAATCATATGTTATATACATATTCTATTGAAAGAATAATATACACTATAGTTACAGTAAAAGTTCAAGATCGAAACGTACCGTTTTATGACTGGGATGATTCACCTGAAATGTTTGTTTGAATATAAATAAAAACAAAACTATAATTATCATATTATTTTTTTTCACCATTATTTTGCTAAAATATTTTTATATTAGACACTAACTAATTTAAGATAAATGTTTAAATTAAAATGTTGCCTTTTATCAGAGCTTAATAAGTCAAGTCCTCAATGTTTATAAACATTAAATGTTGACTTAAACTGTTTCTTGTTTCGTAATATCATCTCGTAAACTTTATACATATTTTACTTTTGTTTTATTTGGGCAATGCCCTGTTGCATTCAATGCTTTAGAAGTACAATTTAGTTTATAAAATATTTTTTTAGAAGCAGCAAATGTAGAACATTTGGCGCTAATGCAAAGTGATATTTTGCCATACAATTTTCCTAGCATTCTGTTTTGAAGAATATCTATTACTTCGAAAGTAATATTTGAAGGTAAATCCAATGCTGACTGCATAGTAGTTACACTATCTGAAACGAAAAAGAAAAGTTAAATAAGTATAATGCCGACAAATATAAATCAATAACCGAGAAGAGAGAGAGGCCAGTCGTGGGGCAAGGGCATAGACGACAATTTGTGGATGTAGGTTCGATTCACACTCGAGGAAATTAATTTATGAAACCGAGTAAATTATTATGAAGCCACTCGTCGCGCAGCGGCACAAGGTGTGACTGTAAAACTGACTGGTTGTGGGTTCGATCCCCACTCGAGGAGATGAAATATTTACTTAAATTTGTAGTCTTAAGCGTCGAGGTTAAGGGCGGCGTTCAGTTCTACCACTCAACATGCAATGCCTCCAGAATTCGGCAGAAAGTGGGGAACGGAGTGTCTTAACACTAGGTTTCCTCTGCCTACCCTGCTGTGTGTGGGATACAGCGTGAAGCTGAGTAAATTATTATACTTACCATTGCTATCGTTGCCCATGCAATGGCCATTTTTATTATATCGATGTTCTGGAGTACAAGTTCTATGCGTACATACTTTATTGTCACATTTAATAGAATGACATATATTTTCCGAACAAAATGTAAGGGCTCCTCTCACATATTTACCGACAAACGACATAAATATAGGAACGACTTCATCGGTATCGTTCCAGTCCACGTCACCGAATATAGCCCGCTCTAATGCCGCGGTCCGGTTGGCGCGTATCATATCATGAGTCATATTCATCTTAGTCTTTTTTGTTATTTTATCTGACATATATTCTGTTATATTTTTTTCCAATATCTCAGAATTATTATTTTTGTTGCTTTCTGGCCAATATAAGAGCTCTGAATCTGACATTTTGTCTAATTTTTGCTGTTGTTTCGTTGTATTTACATGTGACTCATTTATGCTGCCTGTATTCAATTGTATTAAATCACGCTTCAAGCGTGGAGTTTCCAATGCAGTAATATTCATATTTTTTTCAGAATCTGCCTCAATGCTGTTATCAATCTTCTGTATTTCATTTGTGCCATTACTTTGTTTTGACGTATTCATCAATATATTCGAAACAAAAGGAAACATTTCATTTTTACTTGAATCCTTAGTTGTAATATTATCATGTAAAAAATTCAATTTAATCTCAGAACTTTGCGTAACATTAATAGGTAATTTTACTTTTGTATAATCTTTGGTATAAAATGTTAAATTTTTTTGAAGTTGATCATTATGATTAGGCTCATTGATATCTTTAACTTGCATATCTGAATCATCTTTGTAAAAACGAGAAGAATTGATTTTTTTAGACTTATGCTTTTTGTTACTATTGTTCACGCGGGATTTTTTCCTTTTGTGAATAGTTATTTTATGCAAGGGAAATGGATGGTTATAATTCATGAGATTATTTTTATATTTTGCTAATTCAAATAAAGTTGGAAAATTTATGTAAGGCAGAGGCAAATTTATCTTTGAAATTATTTCTCTTGGTACATCTACCTTCTCACCTTCTGACAAATCGTTAGCACTGGAAGTATTATGAAATTGTAAAGCAATTTTCAGTATAATATTTAGGTTATTACTCATAACATTTTTTGATTGCTCAGTTCCATGATCAAAGTCTGGTAATGTTTCATCTATACTTTTTTGTATATTGTCGGCTCTTTTAAAATATGATGTTGAAGGACTGAACGCAATATAACATTGCTTACAAGCACATCTACACGGTATTTGATTTTCTTTGCAGTAACACGAAGAATTCAATGATTTTGTTATAATTGAATGCGGCCATAAATTAGGCAAATTCAAAAGAAAAGATTTCGCTCTTAATGACGTATTTTCTCCCGAATTATTTTGTATCAAATCCGAAACTTGAGGCATTGCTGTATTGAAATGATTTATGAAAGACAAAGGTTTTGTCTTAGCAATAATGTCAAATTTATCATTATAATTATTCTGATGAGTTGGATTAAATTTTGTGAATTTGTCGCGACGAACAAGAGGAACTTTATTTTTAACTTTACTTCTTTCAATGTAATTTACCCTTTGCTTGTGCGCTTTATCTAAATAATGTTGATATTCTGATAATAAGCTTTCGATGTTCTCTTCACTATCACTTTCACTAAAAGCATGAGAAGTAAATTGGGAATTCTGAAAAAAAGAACGGCCAAATTTATACAAAATAAAATATTTTTTGCGTTTGCCTTGAATATAACCAAAAGTCAAAAACATCTTCGGGTGAAATTCACCCAAAATATACCTTTGCTATAATAAAAAACAAAACAATGTAAAAGTCTATTTTGTTTATAATTACATAGGTACCTACACTACCTACAATATACATATATCTAAATAAATACATACCATACTATTTTCAAATTCACGCATAATATCAGCAATATCACTGAAAATAATTGCATCATGTAACGAAGTAAGCCCTGTAGGATTCATTTCATAACCTGTAAATTTAGGATATTGTTAATTACTTTTTTTATACAACATTTTATTAATTAAAAAAAAAAAAAAAAATTAGCTTCACGCTGTATCCCGCACACAGCAGGGTAGGCAGAGGGAACCTAGTGTTAAGACACTCCGTTCCCCACTTTCTGCCGAATTCTGGAGGCATTGCGTGTTGAGTGGCAGAACTCAACGCCGCGCTTAACCTCGACACCAGAGCGAAGAAATGGAAATATAAATTTAAGTAAATATTTCATCTCCTCGAGTGGGGATCGAACCCACAACCAGTCGGT
>JAATLQ010025712.1:0-18807 GCA_013421005.1 Heliconius erato x Heliconius himera | reverse complement strand
TTTTATATTTAATACAAATTATTATTTTTATATATTATTAATTTTATATTTAGTAAAGATGTTATCTATAGAAAAAAAATACTTACTGTCCGTATCGGTACTATTTGATGAGCTGATATGGATCAAGACAAGCAAGATTAGCACTACTTTCATGACTGCTGACATTAACATATTACACTAAATCTCGAAATGAACTTATAGTCACCTAACTTTTTAATGATTGGAAAATGTTTTGTAAATTCACAATAATCTATACCATTGTAAGCGACTATGTTTAAAATTGTTATGAAATCATACAAACCTATGTACTTATGAAGTTTGTTTTGTTTACAATCGCTTAAAATTATGTAAATTTTAAAAAAATACTGTGTCTTTTTGACAGGAATCAAATAACAGCAGCAATACAGAAGCTGAACGTCTGACTATGCACAGTTGTATTGTCACGAGTATCATAGAGAGCGAGACAGTCTACGTTGAATGTCTTTACGTAATGGAAAAGGTAAATAATAGTATAATATTTGCTAAGTAGATTTAATCGTTGTTATTAAACACCTAGTTAATAATCTATTTCCATTTTTTTATTCTCCATTTCAGTATATGAATGCTATTAAAGCGACGCTGTCCACATCTCAACCTGTAATAACAGAAGAGGAATTTGGTACTATATTCTACAAAATATCAGAGTTACATGAACTACACAAAAGTTTCCTCGAGGGTCTAAAAGCTGCAGTTGCGAGTTGGGAGGAACCCCTGTCCGTTGGCATTCACTTTAAAAAAATGGTAAGAACATTCACTATAATATGATAAACTTTATATGAAACTGATGGATATATACGAGTATGTACAGTGAGGTTAATACTTTAAAATAAATCATAAAATACTTGCCATAGATTTAAGACATTACTTATGATAATTACATCCGAAATTCAAACAAAAAGATATGAGATTAATTAAAAATTATTGTACAACAGTACTTGCATTCGGTACCTAATCATTTTTCAATACTAACTACTGACTGGCTGTGAATTGGATGATCGAGTTCAAGCCCCTTTAAGTAGCAATACATTATTTTCGTTTCCCCATCTAATAAATAACAATAGGCAGAATGACATTGAGGCATCAACACGTAATATCTCAAAGTTTGATGTAGACGGAGAACGGAATGTCCTAACACTATATTCTATGTGGCTTCACTAATGTATGACACAGGCGGAGAACATCAACGTGTACGGGGCGTTCCTGCACAACTACGGGCGCGCGACGGACGCGGTGCGGCGGCGCTGCGCGAGCTCGGCGCGCTTCGCGGACCTCACGCGCCAGATCGCGTGCCGCGGACAGCCCATGTCGCTGGACGACCTGCTGCACAAGCCCGTCGCCCGGGTGCAGAAGAACGCGCTCGTCCTCCATGTACGTATACGACCATAACGACTAATATCAAGGTTATTGTGGCACACTTGGTAGGTAGACGTAACTTCGAACCCGCAATTCACCACTTTGCTTAAACAAATAACGGGATTGAATTTCGATACTCAATACAATATGCCACGGCTTGATTGATATACTTGACACTAAGATACTTTCTGTCTACCCTCATATGAAAGAAAAAAGCGTAAACCATTTTTTTATACTATTAGAGATATATTTTCCGTGCTAACTCGTCTGGAATACATAGACATAAGAAAATACTGAAATATTTTCTTGCCAAGGTCCCTAATTAATGACCATTGAATAAGCCTTCTTAACATTATAAGTAAATTTCGCTTTTATAGATGATACATAATAATTATTGATTAAACTTTTTTAGGATCTCATAAAATATACACCAGCCAGCCATCCCGACCACGCGATGTTAACGGAAGCCTTGAATATGACTCAACATTTCTTGGATGAATTTAACATTATACAAACAAAATCCATGTTCCCGGTAAGATCATTTAATTCTGAATACTTAAAATAAATAATTGTAATAGACATAAACATTATATTCCGAGATTATATTATTTCATTGAATTTTCTACAATGTACATTTTATACTAATAATAAATAACTTTAATGTAGAAATGTTCTATGTAAGAGATGCATTATAAACTGAGAACAAAATATGTCAGATGTAACATATATTATATATATTATATTTTTCTAGAATGCTGATCGCGCACAACGAAGACTAGTTAAAAACTCATTCATTGTGGAACTGTCAGATGGACATAGGAAACTGAGGCATCTGTTTCTGTTTAATGATGTTATTGCCTGTGCTAAATATAAGGTGAGATTTAGAAAAGTAGAATAGACGTTTAACATGTTAACATGTTTTTAGTAACAACTAGAAATTTGTTAACAGGGTACACATCAGTATAAAACTTATGTTAAATTCTAGGAACTTTGTCTAATTTGTCGATAATATAACAACAAGTTAAAGGGGGTTAAGCCGCGTTTGGGTTGCTAGTTGACAATATATTCGAAAATTATTAAGATTATGTATTTAATACATTAATAACATAATCAACTCTCTTTCATTCTCAGGCATCGGGCAGAGACAAATTCACGTTCGAGCTCAAGTGGTTCATCCCACTCCCGGACATAGTGATAGTTGAAGAGGAGGGGGGAGGTGAGCGTGAGACCTCCCCCGCTAACATAGTAGCCCTCAAGTCACAAGCCTGCACTGTAAGGGATCAGATATTGGCTGAGGAACGGGCGTTGCATGATGATAAGGTTTGTTGAATCGTGCTTAACTGTAATTTTATTTGTGCAGTAAATTTTCTTACATGTAAAGTTAGAATTATTTCATTTAGAGTTTTTAATTTTAATGTATCTAACTAATTTATTTATGACACTTGGTTAGTAAAAAAAAAAACTTTTGACGTTAATTTTCACAAAAATGTTATAAATAATTTTCTGTATTTTAACTTATTATTTACAAAACTGTATTTAGACAATTTAGATATATTTTTTTCTATAGAAAATAAGACTTGGCGGTCGTGGGGCGGCTGAGAAGCAACGTAAGAAGCTAGCAGAATTAGAGGGGCAGCTGGTTTTAGCATCACCGAATCTGGTGTTCCGTGTAGGGGCGAAGGCCCCGGGCTCTGCCGCGTTGCAACGCCAACATGTGTTCTTCCTTAGTTCTGAGTATGAGCGTACGCAGTGGATTGACTCTATTCATGCCTTGCAGGTTTGTTAGTTAATAAAATATTATATTACACCCATTTTTAAGTGATATACTTAAAAAATGGGTGTGTAAAATTTGATACTTAATCAAAAAAGAAAAACATTTTGACTTCCTCCCTGGCTTTACATTTCATGCTTTTTCATTATGATTGGTTAGTTTTGTCTTTTATACAAAGTAACGTTTAGTTAACTTTTGATTCATTCTGAAATATTCTTAAGAATGGCTTAACCAATATTGTTACATTGTATCAATATTTAATTGTAACGACATTTTTATAATTTTAGAGGCAAGGATGATACAAATTTAACAGGCATACCTTAGTAATCTGCCATTGTTTCACATGTAATACATATAAATAAATGCGCGGAGAGGCCGCGACTTGTCGATCGTACTGTAAATAATAAATAAACGACACTCATCAGGCATCATCAGCGCCGCCAGCGGGCACCAGCACGGTGTCGATGCTGGAGCTGCAGGGCTGGGTGACGGCGTGCCGCAGCTACCTGCAGACGGACATGGGCTCGTACTTGCTGCGCAGCGGCCGCGACGACTCGCTGCTGCTCGGAGACCTGCATCTGCATATAGGCGGGATGACTGCGCCCTTGGACACGGCTGCTGGTGGGTCTAATATGACACTATACACTACAGACTTTCTTAGTACATCTTTTAAATATTCGATTTAAATAGATATTCTAAAACTAAGGCTAGTATTAAGTTTATTAGGCTTTACGGTAATTACGTTTTGTTATAGCCGTGTCACGGTGCTTGCTAGATGTTCAACTTTTAAACAGCTACTACTAGTTAGTTTACTATTTTTTTTTTCAGCTTCACGCTATTCTGCTAATAGCAGGGTACGCGTAAGATTATTAGCCATATGAGATAATATAATTTACAGTTTGAGCTATTCCTTCTCGTTAATTAAATTAAAAAACGTTAACAGTAAAAGAATTTAAGAAAAATCTCAAATTATATGTATACTCCTTGCTTAATTAATATTTATTTATTTATTAAATCAATAACTAATAATTTCTTACACGCGACCACTAGAAATTTGTTTATTTAAGGTAACTTTAAGTAGTTATATTTATTAGTATTTATGCCTAATATAAGCGAACATTGTTCTTTTTGAGTAAATAAAGTTTTCTTAAATCTTAATATTCCATTCCAGATTACTACATTGTTGTAGAAGTGGATTCGTACGGCCACTATTTCCGCAAGGCGAAGTCGAAGCTAGTATGTCGTAGTGCACAGCCACGTTGGAATGAGAGCTTTACTCTTGACTTAGAGGGTTCTCAAAACCTACGTCTTTTGTTATACGAGGACGCGGCGCGCCCTGTGCTTAGAGGAAAGTGCACGCTAAAGGTGATAACATAATAATTTTGTTTAATTTAATTGTGCACATTATATTATTAATGTTTTGAAATTGAAAATTTTAATTAAATTTTGTTGTATCATAAAATGTGCTCTAAACGTAGTAATGTAATGTTTTTTATCAGCTTCGCGTTGTGTCCTGCACACAACAGGGTAGGCAATGGAAACCTAGTGTTAAGACACTATTCCTCATTTTCTCCAGAATTCTAAAGTCAATGCGTGTTGAGTGGCAGATACTAAACGTCACGTTTTGCCACGACACCAGAGCGAAGAAATAAAGATATAAATTTAAAAAATATTTAATTTCTTCGAGTGAGGATCGAACCCACATCCAGTCACATTTATAGCTACACATTTGTGCCCCTGCGCCACGACTGGCCTCTAAAATCTTCTGGTTCTGATTGTACGGTTATAAAAAAAAATGAAATTTATTGTTTTAATAATATTGCAGTGTTCTTAGGAAATGTGTAATTGTGGCTAGTAATGAGAGTTAATTCTCACTTGCGAGTGCTTTTATATATAATATTGTTTTTAATTTATTTAGACAAAGTGTGATACCCTAAAAATGTGAGTCGTAGTAGTCGCTAAGTTCCCGCCCTGTTGCAGCTGTCGCGCGAGTGGGTGGGCGAGAGCGTGTCGCGCTCGGTGTGCGTGGGCGGCGGCTCGCTGCCGCTGCGCGTGCGCGTGCTGCCGCCCGAGCGCTCGGCGCGCCACGTGCCCAGCGCCAAGCCCGGCGCGCTCTTCGGCGCCAAGATCACGCACGTCGCCAAGTAAGTTTGTATCCCGCATGTAGCAGCAAAGATAGAGCTCCCTATGTACTCCCTGCTCTGCGCCTAGTGGAAGCTATTTTATTTAGGATTTTTTATTATATATGTACATTGCTTTTATTAACTATCATAAGTATACCGATTGTTTATTGTACGTGTTTTTAATTGTGTTTGAAACCATTATATTCATATTTACAGGCGAGAGAAGCGCAACATTCCGTTCATAATAAGTGCGTGTGTACGCGAAGTGGAGCGCCGCGGTATCGGCGAAGTGGGCATATACCGTGTATCTGGAAGCGCCTCCGACCTCAACCGACTCAAGAAGAGCTTCGAAACTAGTAAGTTATAAATAATAAAATTTTTTGGTAATAATTTTTATTCTATTTTTTTTACAAAGCTTTACCGATTAAAATATATAATTTAGGAAGTATATTTGAATTGAAATTAAAATATAATAAAGGAAAATAAAATACTTTTTTTTATTTTAGACGCCTATGAAGCAGAACAGCTATTGAAGGAAGTAGATGTTCACTCAGTGACCGGAGTGTTGAAATTGTACTTACGTGAACTACCCGAAGCTCTGTTTACTGATGCCTTATATCCTGAGTTACTAAAGGCTTGGGGCTCAACACAGGTACCAGAAAAGTTTCCTGAACTACTAATTATGTTGGAATACATTTATTCTTAATATTTTTAAAGTATTATTCCACACTTAGGAAAGAAAATTACTTAATTAGAAAACGTAAAAAAATTTTAGAAAACGTATAAGTCGAACCCACAAACATGCTAACAACATAAATAAGATGTACAGAGATTCTAACTACTATATATTTTTTCTGTTCCATTATTACTTATAGCGTTTTTGTTAATTAATTCCATAATAATAAAAAAATATTTTTAAATTTGTTTAATAAATTTTATAAATTTAGTTGTTTTTAGTCTCGTATTTGAATAATAATGTTAAGCTTAGTATCTCTTATAAAGTTATAAAAATAATATTTATATTTTTAATGTTTGTAGAATGTAGGAGTATCAACGGAGTCGGGACCAGCTCAAACACGACGCCACGCGCTTCTCAAATGTTACGCACAATTACCGGACCTCAATAAGAACTGTATTGATTTCTTATTGAATCATTTTGTTAAGTAAGCATAAAAATACTTTTTCATTTTAAACTGTCTAATGTGTAGACTACAAACTTTTACTTCGTCAATGTGACACAGCACAATGGTTAGCTCATGTGCTCGCACTAATAATGTATATTTACTCGCCAGGGTGAATCAACACGAAGGCGAGAACAAGATGTCGCTGCACAACCTGGCGACGGTGTTCGGGCCCACGCTGCTGCGGCCGAGCGCGGCGGGCGGCAAGCTGCGCGCCGACCAGCTGGCGGCGGGCACGGTGGACGCCATGGCGCAGGCCGGCATCCTCTACACGCTGCTGCAGCAGCGCCACCTGGCGCAGCACCTGTCCGCGCACCGCCCGCACGCGCACCTGCACCCCGCCGACTGAGACCGCGCCACTTGCGACATTTGTAAGGAATGCTAATCAAAATAGTTTGGGAAAATGAAAATAAGGAACGATTCATGTATATGCTTTAAAAACATCATTGCTACACCTTCCGGGACCTCTCGGACCGCTGCGGTATTGTGTAACGCAATTTGGGCAAGAATTTCAGTGGCGGAAAAGGCGTGTTTCGAACAACTACAAAATCCGCAGAATTGATTTACTCAATACTTTAACGGTCTCTTTGTGAATTCTATCTTGTTCGAATTCGAATACCATGTAAGGTTGTTTCGAAACCAATATTTTGCGCAAATTGACTGTTGATTTCTTTTTCATTCAACAATATATAAAGATTGAATGGTAAATACAAGCACTCTATTAAGATTGAACGGTAAATTAGAAACATTTTAAGTTTTTATTTCTTTTATATGTTTTGTTTTCGAAATAAACAAATGAAAGGAAGGCTTGGAATTAAAAGAAGTTTCCTGTTGTTAATTTACATGGTTTCATAGTTTATTCGACGACAATTGCAATATAAGTAAGTACATATTTATACAATTGTATTTAATCATTGTCTAATACATAGAAATGCTTCGTCAGTCGATACAAACTTCACATATAAATAATAATCATGTGAAACTCTCATACTAGCGCAATTTGGTTTTAGTTGTCATATTATCGGGTTAGCTTATTTTTTATTGTAGTCGTTTTCATATGCACAATTTACCATTTTGGCATAAGTACTTTTTTCAACAATAAGTGTTCAAGACCCTAGTTTATTATAAATATTAAAGTGTAAAAATATATTTGTATTTCCATTTACGGTGCTACATTTGACACGGTTGATTTAAATTTAAAATCTGAAAAAAATCATCTTTTCAACGCATTCATTCTATGTCATTGTGGTTGTTATAAAGTCATCAATATTTTATTTATTCGCCGAAATAAAGTCCTTAAGGTATAAGTGCATAGCTAGCAATTTAAAGTCAATCTTCAACATGATATTCCTAGCGGCCACTGTAATGATTTAAGTACCCCAGGGATATTAACTCCATAACTGTAACCGAACCTAATAAATATCATAAATAAAAAAAAATATCCGTCAGCGGAACTGATTCTTTATAAACAATTTCGAATAATTTTGGATATTTGGGCGGAGTCGAAATATGATTAATTATTTTATTTTGTCTGGCCGAGCCAACAGACGAGTACTGATTCTTTAAAAAATAAATTTGTCAAAAATATAAATTACGTATCCGAAATTACTCGAAACTAACGAAAAATCCGAAATAATTTTATATCCGTATCGGAAACCGAAATAGTCTCCTTCTTTTATGCGTATACAGATTCAAAATGTTACATCCGTACTATTCCCGGTATTTACGCCAGGGCTGTACAAACCAGATAACTTCGCGGGCCAATTCAAGTGAAATAAAGCTTTATAAATTCGGAATAAGAAAGGTTCACTTCAAGTAAAAATCAACAAAACATAATTCTTTTATATGTTTATATAGTAGTATACACTTGATCTATTCTATTCTTTTTAGAAATTAGAATTTATTGTTCAAATAAAATATTTGTCATAAAAAAAAAGCGGCCCGTTGTTTGTGGATCGCCCTGGCTTACATAAACTTAAAAATAAATTTAATATACAAAGTATATAGGTACTTCGTGTATGCTACCTTAATATTGTTTTAGTATTAAATCACAAAGTCATCGTAAACATTAGTTTTCAAAAACATTCCAAGTAAAAACAGACTGAAATTAGTGTTATAAAAATATTTTCATGGCTTAAATGTTAGTAGGTAGCTAACATCAATAAAAGTGTTCCAAGAAGTTATTGTCTTTTAAACTCTGTACTATTATTGCCTGCCTTAGAATTAGGTTATATATTTTTGGAATGTGTTAGTTAGTATAGGAGTAATGTTTTTTCAAGTGTGTATGAATGTAATTATTATATAACTTAACTTCTTATGCTATAAACAAATAATTGAATTTAATATATACTTTATAATTTATGTTACCTTTTTACATTAAGTTGTGCCAAATTGTACCTCAACATCTGCAGAAATGTTCATATTTGGACTATTTGGATTTAATACTTTTATTGTTTCTAAATGTTACCTACAGAATTTTAATTGAAAAGTTTTTTTATAAATATTTTATTTGCATTTCGACAAGTATTAGAATGGGACCGAAATTGTAGAAAAAAAATTAGCTTAATACAACTGACTGATGTATAAGTAACTGTAGGTTATTTTACGTTTTTAAAGATCATTTTTGTATGAAAGGCATTAAATATGTGACGTCTAAAGCTGTAGAGGTGGGAATTAATTCCATGTTGCAGCACTAATTGCTAGTCCTCTCTATTTTGATATATTTTAGTATTATGTCTAAATGAATGAATTACATTTTTCAATTTACAAACTTATTTGTCCACACATCTAAACATTATACCGACAAGAACTTTATGAATTATCGGAGTATGACATCGCTCACACCGGACCACTGCCGCGCGAGCTCGACCTGAACACTAAAGTACAGTTGACCGTATGGTTTGGCTCTTTGATTATGGTGTTCCGAGGGTGCCAGAAGTTGAGCTCAACGCTAAGTTTCATTTATTGTGACAGTCTGCTATGACACAAAGTGATTCCGCATGTTGACTATTATGGACACTACTGTACATGCGCAAGTTTGATTCATGCGTAATGTGACCAAACGACCCGATTTGAACGGGACTAGCCCGTTTTTCGCTTGTGTGTCCCGGTGTCCCAAAACGTGTCACCAGGACGTACAAATATCCTGTTTTCTCGGAATGACAAGTAAATTTGGTCGATCGAAACAAGTTTCTCCGCGGTTATCGTAGTACGCTATTTTTCGAAACACGGAAAAGTATTAAATGATTTATTAACGTGTTTATTATACCTAAAAAAATCGAAAACACTATCAGACGTCGAGAAAAATCACAGTTATCCAAAAAAAAATACGAAAGCACCACTCTAAAAAAACACCATAAAATGTCCCGTTTTGAGCTGACCGAAGTATGGTCACGTTACCTGCCTGTGTTCACATAAAGTAATTGTCGGGATATATGTTTATAATCTATAGATTTCAAAAGTAGATTAATTTAATGTTAAATTAGTACTTAATAACTAACAAACTACCAAAAAGCAGAAAAATTTGAACAAAGTTGTGCTACATTATTTTCGAAATGTTTTTTATATTATGAATTAAACATTACTAATCTTTTATCATTTATACTATTAAGTAATATATATGTCCGCTAGGTTAAGAAATTTCTTCGTATGTACCAATATTTCTTTTCACCAAAGATCACAACTGATGTGACAAGTCTCATAGATCATTTTTTTTTTATTTTGTAAATGACTAATATCTATCCTTAAATTAATTATCACATATTGAATAGTTTTAAAATGATTATTACTATAGAAAATAGTCAAACCTTACATTACTCGTCAATGCTTTTATTGTTTGCAACAAGATTCTATTTGATTATATTATGTATATTGCCTCAAATTCGTTACTAAATTGTTTTTGATATTTTTTTTTATTTTAGTAATAATAATATATAATAAGCAACATCACATAAGATAAGTAGAAATTATTCTTTTAACACTGCACTTTGAAAGAAATGGTTTTCTTTTTTTTTAGCCAGTACTGGCATTTTAATGTGAAAATTATGCAGTATTTTTTTTTAATTTTCAAGTATTCTTTAGTTATAGCATTTGTAAATGCCATAAGTAACTGTAACATGTTTTTTTTTACAAAAAGTAGTATAAAGGTGTAAGTAATAACAGCTGTTTACACTAAATAATTGGAATTTAATTATTTTATTTGTATTACATTTAATAAGTTATACTCATCTGAACTATTTACATTTATGTAAGATTTTGTCTATTATACTAATTTATATTAAAATTTTTGGCAATCATTAGTTGTAATATAAGAAAATTAAATTTGGTTTATGTATTTAATTTTTGTATATAACTGATTCTAAAATGTAGCTATGTAACTTTCACAATAAATGTATTTTTAATACACCTTTCAATAAGTTTTTTATTAAATTTTCCTTGTTAGATTTTGAAATAGTAATACATAATATAAGGTATACCCATATCCTGTGTTTCTTCAATACAGTATATTATTAGTGATGTAATCAACACCATGAATGATCTTAATGACTTTGAATTTTTAGATATAAGTGTTATTAAAACAATTAAAATTAAATATATAGTTATCCTTATAGATATGCTTTTAAAAATATGATTTTGAAACTCTGTACTCATACATTTTCCAATCCAGAAAATATCATTAACATTACAAGAAGTACAGTTAAATGGACCTGGTCCCATACATGTTTTGCATGTGTTGTCACAAATTTTGCAAAAATAGGATCCTTCTGTATTTTTACAAAACTCATTACTATTACATGCAGATGGATCAAGACATTCATTCACATCTACACATACATTTGACTCCATATTCCAGCCACTAGCACAATCTAAACAATTATTTATTCCATCACCGTTACATTCATCACATGCATTATGACAAGGTTCACAATCTGACTTATTTTTATAAAAGTTCTTAGCACATTTATCACAGTCAATTCCAGCAAAACCTCTTGTACAAATACAAGTGCCATTTCCGTTTCTTGTTCCATCACCATCACACTGCCCATTTCCACTACATACTTCATTATTTTCATTGAGTGGACATGAGTTGCAATTTTCACCAAAGTGCCTAGATGGACAACAATATTTCAGATTGTCAATGCACAACCATTCATATAAATTTGGTGGGTTGTGATCTTCCTCAAACCACCACCGTTCAATAGGTTGTTCTGCATTTTCGACAATTGAATAACAACTATCTTGATTAACTTTTAAATCAGAACATAATTTTTCTTGTATATCTACTAGGCGCATTTCACTTCGGGAATACGATTTCAATTTAGCTTCTTCCCATGCAGCATCACCACCTTCGTGTTTTCCACGAGCAGTCTTCTCGAGCCAATGCATAAAGGAGTCTGTTAGTAATTTACATCGACTACATTCATTTAGTGGTTTCGAATTCTTTATTTTATCTCTGTCTAGGGGCTTTGTGGAATGAATTAAAGGTAACATAATAAAAATGTATATAATAGAGTACTTGGCTAAACCCATTTTTTAAACTTTTTAATATATTTTTTGTAATAAAATTAATTCTTTAATCTTATAAGCAGCTGATATGTCAACATAACCTAAAAATATAAAATAGTAAATACCATTCAATTCAGATTTTTACTCAATGTTTTGTTAACAATATCGATTATCGACTATTATATTGGTACAGCTGTCACCGTTACCGGTGTGGATTGAGTGATAGTAGTAGATAGTGCTGCCAACCTCAGGAGAGCAAATAATAAAAAACGGTAGAAAATACAACAATAATGAATAAAAATTATATAACTACATTTAGATTTGAAGTGAAAATAAAGTTACTATGAAGAGATCTAACCATAATATTATTAATTTCATAAAAATTACTAACTTTAACAAAATTTGATTAAGGCCAGTCGTAGCGTAGCGGCACAAAGTGTGACTGTAAATCGACTGGTTGTGGGTGCGATTCCCATTCGAGAAGATAAAATATTTACTTAAAGGAGAATGAAACTTTTGGGCCGTCACGTAAAGAATTGAGATGTGATCTAAAAAATTACAATTTTTTTTTAATTTTTAGAATAGCAAATAATAAATTAATTGACATTCTGGAAGTGGAGAAAAATGAAAAAAATAAGATTTAGATCCTTAATCGATTAAAATCAATGATATTTTAAATCATAGATGTGACAGCTGATTGACAATCACACCTTGTCTAATGATTTTTTGCATTTTTGCTTCTGTTTGTCATCGCAAAATCAGGCCATTAAATAAAAAACATTAAAAAAAACATTTGCTTCTGTCATTACGTTCGTGTCATAACGCATCGACATTTTGAATGTTTTCCCGTTTGTTTGATATTTTCAACGACTACTTTTTTGGTTTTTCTCGGATTTTGACTCTGCCTACTTTGTACGACCCTCGCTTCCTCACTGGACTCTGAAATCTTTTGGATCTTACGACCGCCACGCTATGGATATGAATCGCTGTGTGAATTGTGGGATAGCTAATGAACACTGCAATACCCTAGTCCGACGACCTTTAGACGATGAAAACCACCACAACCTGGTTACTTAGAGGTGTGATATAATCCCGACATATAAGCAGGAAAATATATTTCTGTTACATTTTAGTTGACAGCTTTCGTAGAGGAAATGGAGCTATTGCTATGAAATACTGCAATTGTATTGTAGGAAGAGAAATGGTAGGCTGCTGTGCTCATGTATGAGTATTATATATATAAGGTACCATACCTTAGTTGGGCTAGATACCAAAATAATTTAGTTCCACCTGCACTCTTCTTAGATGACATTTTAATAATAGATAATAAAAGAAGGATAAAATATTCATTAAAATGTGTTTTATTTATAAATAATAAACATTAATGCTTAAACAACTCAGTAATCACATATTTTATAGAAGTTGATATTCAAGAAATTGGTCTGCGAACTTAACCTCACTTTTATCAAATCTCTAATAACTCAGCTCTCAGATTGCCAAAATTTATATAGTTTTCAAGGAGGGAATGATGTACCTAAATCTATTAAATCATACCATTTTCATATCTTTACATTCTGGGCCCAAAAATGTATGGAATAGTTTCAGTCTCCTTTATATTTCCATTCCTTCGCTCTGGTGTCGGGGCAAAGCGAGGCGTTGAGTTCTGCCACTCAACACGCAATGCCTCCAGAATTCCCTGTTCTTGCCCAATGAAATATTCTGGTGGGTATTTATTAATGTTTGATTGCTCCAATCAGACCTTTCATCTGCACGCATTGTTTCTTCAGTTCTGAGCATATCAGAATTGTTTTTTGCATATTGATTTGAGATATCGCTCAATATTCTCATTTGTTTATTATGTCGAATAACTTTTATATTTCCACAGCTCGATGAAGTTGCACTTTTGTATATTTTATACTAGCGGCTTAATTACATGATTATTGATTTAATAAACAGAATTGATTGACAATTATAATGACTTCTAATATGATTTTTTATTACTTTAATCTGTAATATTCTAATATGATTTTTTACTACATTATCGTAATTTCTATAAGAATTTTTGATTGTTTTGATTTTAAAAATACGACCATTGTTGATATTTGATATTTATAAAATATTAATAAAGCTAATTATTTATTACACGTATATATTTTTGTAACATTGTTCTTTTTACCTATGTAATGTACGTCTCATCATAATTCTAAAACTCTGTTAAATGTGCTGATGTCAGTGAAAAATTTAATTTACTCATTCAGCAGAAACAGCTTAAATGTTAAATTAATGATTTGAAGGATTCATAATATTCTTTGTAAAATAACTGTAATGATTGCATATTAATTCCTGTACAGTTTTTAAATTAGTGACATATACTAATTATTAGCTAAATATAGAATTACTAAATATGTAGTTAATACAGAGTACACGTAGAAAGGCCGTTGTTAGGCATTTTTATATAGATTTATTTCAAACGAACGAACGAACCAAAAAATCTATGTATTTGTTTGATATTTCTTTGAAGATCAAATCGTTCTTTATCTCTATGTTGAATTAATTACGATTTAAACTTAACTGTTATGATTTATGAAGGTAATCTCCACTAACAATCCAATTTTGTTTACATTATTGTATAAAATAATGTATAATAGTGCTTCAAAAATATATATTTTTATCAACAGTCATATAACCAAGACGTTTCGAATGTCATTCTTCAGCCAGGAATCTTACCAGCGCGATTGCTATATAACATTCGCAGGCAAACTAATGCCTTGAGTTCATTCAAATGACGATAACTTTTTTTTAAAGAACCGATTTTGATGAATTAAACTTTAGTCGTTAATTTGAGTTAAAACAAAGCAATTGGTGAAACTTTTAAGTAAATCGGTTCAGTACTTTCAGATGTGGACATACATGTCGACAGACAGACAGACAAGAAATTAAAAAAATATATTTTTGCTTTCTATTATTCTTTTGTGATCCATTTCAGTCAAAATTACTAAATGTACAGACAAAATATTTTTACTGTCTTATTATATAAGAGATAATTGTATTTGTCGGTTCTCATGTGTGCAGATTTAACTGGTACAAATAAAACAATCGAGCTTTCTAAACTCCGAAAAAATCAGGCTTCCAATTCCAGATGATTTGGTGACACTAACGTTGTTCATTTAAAAGGCGATTGTCTTTGGGTAAAAGAATATTTTTTTACAGAATTTCGTGTTCCTCTACCACTTTTATTTCGACATTCTTTACATGTTCGTGGCCAAATGTGAGAAACGATGAGAAATCCCACAAATCATGTCAAAATTTAATATGCCGATCAGCAGTCCTCTTTATGACAGCACCAACGCTGTCAGGCGCACCTTTACCTTTGCAGCAAAGGTCCACTCACATTGTACCGCTTTAAAGTCTATTTACAGAGCTCACTCATCCTGCGTGCGAGTAGGAGCTGGCATATTATCTTGGTTTGACATCCCATCGGGTGTTAAACAAGGATGTAACATGTCAGCTTGGTTGTTCAATTTCTATTTGGATAGCTGTCTCCAAGGAGTGAGACAAAGTGATATGGGAGTGAAAGTAGGTAACTTGAGTGTAAATTGTCTACGCAGATGATGCAGTGCTCATTGCATCATCTGATTGCGAGTGGCAGGCATTAGTCACCACACTGAAAGAAGTGTTTGAAAATAATGGACTAAGCCTGAATGTGGGTAAGACAAAGGTTCTGGTATTTGAAAGAAATGAAGAAAGGACGGAATGCAAAATCAGTGTAAATGGTATTAGAACAATTGAACGAAGTGGTATATATGGGACGTATGTTAAGTAGAGATGAAAGAAACGAGATGGATGCGAAAAGGTGTATTGCTGTAACAGAGGTTAATGGTATCTTAGAGGCACCGATGAGACGGCGAAACGTCAGCACAGCTGCGCGTTTGGTCGTACACAATGCAGTGTTGGTACCGCTTTTATACAACATCGAAACTTGAGTATTACAAAAGAAGAATGAAAGAGAGATGAATGCTGTGAGATGCGAATTTATCCTTGGATATGCGGAGTCAGCTTATCTGATCGAATCCACAATGAAGTGAAACACAGAAGGACAGGTACTAGCGAAGATGTCACGGTGAGAATCAATACGAACATGCGCAGCTGGTTTGGGCACGTCGAAGAACGAGTGATGAAAGAATGGCAAACAAGATTTTTGATGAAAAAGTGAGTGATAAGAGAGGTAAGGGAGACCTCGGTTGACCTTCGAAAACAAAGTATTAAAGATACTGGAGGATGGTCACGTAAAAAGCAGAGTCAGTGGGCGAGGCGAAAGAGGTATTCACAATTATTATAATATCACACAGCAAAACACATCCGTTCGGCACGAACTCATTAGTGAGAATGAATATGCGTCAAAATGTAAACACGTCCTTTTAACCTTCCTCAATAGATGAATTCATCAACCAACAGAAAAAAATTGCAATTCAAACCAATAGAGTTCCTGAGATTACCGCGTCCAACAAAACAACTATACTTATTTAGAAAACGTATCAAAATTTGAACGTATGAAGATTTGAACCCGCGCCTCTTGGAAACCATCCAAGAAAATCCAAGAAGCGCCAGTTCAAATCTCGCTACGTTTAAATTTTTATACGATTCTATTGGATTTTATAAATAAGTATTTTTCCTTCTTTAGTGTAGAATAACACTTTAAAAATATCAAAGCAAACTCTTCAACTTCCACAATATCCTTTTGATCCTTGGGTTGGCTTTGTGTATGTGCGGCATATTATTGTTTATTTGCAGAAAATTAAATTTGCATATTTATTTAAATAAATTACGAATATCTGTGCAGCAGGCAAATAAAATATAAAAAAATCACGTTTATTCTATTTATATTTATTTACACTATAAAATATTAGTTAGACGTACTAAAATAAGGGAATAACTTAGGCTTGTATTAACCTTAATCACAGTTTTTCTATACACCCCCTTCTCGTTTCTATCAGTCCATAATATGTATACATCCCATATGGCATGTCTATTCACTTCCTTCGCATTTTTTAACACTAAATATTAAAATAACACATGTACAAATATTTTCATTGATATTTATACACTTTAGATTTTCCCTAAGTTCATAAAGTTACTGAATCTTCGGAGTCTTTTCATTTTTAAAATATTTTCAATTGTAGATTTGATATTTTGATTTTAAAATATAAATTAATAAGAACCATAGTTAATATGAATATTGTAAAGGTTTTCCTTATCGCATCTTAACTTATAGCTTAGAATATGCATGCTATCTGTGCATTTGTGACTACTCTGAAGCTTACTGAACTGCGCACATCACTAGTTAAATTCGAGAATCAAAAACTCCAATGTCATAAGTAAAAAAATAAGTTTATTCTGTGGTTTACGTTTCTTCTGCTTATCTTTGGGTATAAGTGTTCTGTGGTTCTGTGCTGCTTATGGTCTAGTCACTGATGTTTGTGCTGCTATGCAATATAAATCTGAATAACTTTATATATATTAGTGCAATTCGTAATTAATTAATTTAGTGCATCGTCTAAAGTGTATGAAAATAAATTATAGATACGATACGATCAAAATTACCAGGGATGATATCAAAATAACCTAAATTTTATTTCCATGCGTCTACTGTTATATGCATTGTAAATAATGGCAGATAAATTAAAGTTAGTATTATTATTAAGTAAATTTCAAATAAAAAAATAATAAATCAGCTTTACGCTGTATACCGCACACAGCAGAGTACGTAGAGGGAACCTAGTGTTAATGCACTCTGTTCTCCTCACTTTCCGCCGAACTCTAGTTGTATTGCGTGTCTCAACGCGACTTGAAACCAGAGCGAAGAAATGAAAATATAAATGTATATAAATATTTCATTTCCTCGATTGGCGATCGAACCCACAATCAGTCACGTTTACAGGCACACTTTTTGCCCCTGCGCCACGACTTGCCTCTTATTATTAAGTTTTAATTAAAATAGTACAATATTGCTCTGCTCTGCGCTGTTCCTGTTAATGTAATTTAATAATTATAGGATATATTATAAGTTTTTTTTATTATATCAACATTTTATCTTTTTTAGAATTAATTCGAAACTTGATATGCAAGTTAACTACGAACCGTCTGATTCAGAAGATGATTACTCAACGTCGGAAAAGAAAATCTTGGATAAGCTCCGAAAAAGAAAACATCATGATTCAGAAAGTGAAGATGAAGTATATGGATTTTCTGATTCTGAAGAAGATGAAACCAAAAATGACTTAGAAATAGCTGACAGTGATGTGGAAGGACAAGAAAAATCTGATGATGATTTACCTGATTCTAAAGCATGGGGTAAAAAGAAAAAATCTTATTATTCAACTGATTATGTTGATGAAGATTATGGAGGATTTGGGGATGATGAGGAGGATGCTCTCATGGAAGAAGAGGAAGCTAAAAATATACAAAAAAGACTTATTGAGCAACTAGGAGAAGATGATTTTACACTTGATTTTCTCAATAAACAAACTGCAGTTGCTGAAAAGGGTGATACTATTATAAAAAGTGATATTAGTCAAATGTCAAAACGGCAGAAACTCCAGCTATTAGAAAAAGAGAGTCCAGAATTTACAGATCTTGTTAATGATTTTAAGTCAAAATTAACTGTTGCAAAAGATGACTTGCATCCAGTTTTAGAACTTGTAAAAGGTGGAAAGTTACCCAATTGTTCTGCATCTAAATTTGTTAAAACTAATTATGATTTAATTTTAAATTATTGTACAAACATTAGTTTCTACCTATTGCTTAAGAGTCAGAGAATTAACATTCAGAATCATCC
>JAATLQ010025711.1:3263-20266 GCA_013421005.1 Heliconius erato x Heliconius himera | reverse complement strand
AAGAGAGGGTAAAAGAAGAAGAGGAAGACCTCCCAAAAGATGGGATGAGGATCTAAAAGTGGCTGCGGGTACATTGTGGGTGAGGAAAACCCACGATAGAAACATGTGGAAAGCTTTGGGGGAGGCCTATGCTAAGGCAAAACAATCTTTACCGGTGTCAATATTATAAAAAAAAAAAAATGTATTATGATTATTTAGATTGTTAATAAAGGCTTTATTATTATTATTATTATTATTATTACTATCTAACGGCTGACTTGTTAAATGGCTGTCATATTAAATGCACGTCGACTTTTAGACGACTCTACTCAGTACTCGCGACCGACAAGTACTTGTGCCTATATAGATAAACTTTAGATAACGATATTTATCTATATTTTAAAAACCTTGTGATGATATGGCCATTTTTTTTTAAAGTGTCTCTTTTTGGGACCGTCATGGTGCAGTGAGATAGCTTTTGACGGAATGTAATAGTAGATTTGATAATATGGAGTGATTTTATATGAGATATTTTTTATTTACACCCTCTGGTAGATGAGGTCCCGTGTCGAGTTCAGCCACTCAACACGAAATGCTTGAAAATTTGGCGCAAAGTAGCAGCTTCACGCTATATCCCGTGTTTAGCAGGGCGGTAGGGTGAGAAGACTTGTGGAAGACACTTAAGACACTCCCTTATCGAATTTCCTCCTAATTTTCGAGACATTGAATGCAGGACACCAAGGTTTCGAAAGATTGATTTAAAATTAAAATAAATTAAAGAAAATCATGCTCCCGAGTGAAAATAGAACCCACAAACAACAAACTGACCCACTGCGCCAAGATCTCCCAGCAAGATTAAATTAAACATTAACTTGATATACAACAAACAGATCTTCAAACGACCATGCAATATAATTATAAAGTACAATTTGTATGTAAAATTAGCAACTAGTTGCATAATATAACCATTAGTATTTACTACCTCTCTACCTACCTACCCACCTACTTACCTCCTTAACATCCTACCTCCCTACCTACCTACTTCCCCTACCTTCCCTACCTACCGACATACAAACCTACATACCGACTTACCTCCTTAACAACCTACCTCCCTATCTGCCTACCTCCCTAACTACCTACTTCCCTACCTACCTACCTACTTCCCTACCTACCTACCTACATACCTACCTACATACTTATCTACATACCTACTTACCTCCTTAACAACCTACCTCCCTACCTACGTATATCTGCTACATACCTACCGTAGATCTGCTCCGCTAATGAGACGAATTGGAGCGTGACCCACCATTACACGAACTGGACAATATTTCAACATAAACCTAATAAGTTACCTTGATAGCTAGTTGATAGCGAGTTACTGCAAATTAAATTGGAATTATAAATTTATGCCTAGTTCTTACTTATGCCATTTAGGTAATAACGTAATACTAGTAGAGACCGATCTGGCGCAGCGGCTGACTCTAAACGCGATAGTTGTGGTTCGATTTTCACTAGGAGGAATAAATTAGTTTTAGACAAAGCGTGACGTTGAGTTCCGTAACTCAACATGCAATATCTGCGGGAATTGGCGAAACGTATTAAACTGGATTCTTTTCTCTTAAGCTGCTTTATGCGGAATACAGCATTAAGCGAGTAGTTTTCTGTAGAATTTTATGGTCGGCGGTGGTAATATATTAAATCTTTAGAAAGCAAGGGCTAGGGCTCCGGCGACCAACCCACCTTAAAGGCTGGCAACGCTCCTGTAGCTCCTCTGGTGTTGCCGCGGTCGTGGGAAGCGGTGATCATTTACCATCAGGTGACACGCATGCTCGTTTGCCTTGTCCTTTTGCATAAAAGAAAACAACAGGATAGGCAGAGGGAGCCTAGAGTTAAGACACTCCTTTCCCCACTTTCCGCTGAATTCTGGAGGCATTGCGTGTTGAGTGGCGGAAATCAACGCCGCGTTTTGCCTCGATTTCAGAGCGAAGAAATGGAAATATAAATTTAAATAAAAAAAAAATCCCGAGTGGGGATCGAACCCACAACCTGTCACATTTACAGTCACACTTTGTGCCCCTGCGCCACGACTGACCTAATTCAACCACGAACTAATTCGACCACGATAATTAAATGACAGTAGTCGTTATCAAAATCCGTTGCAACTAAATTGACGTTAAATTTTCATTTATATTTGCATATATCCGCAACATATGGTCCATTTTATACCACAGACAGGTACTCTGTCAAATGCATAAATCGTGAACAGCTAATTTGCTTCTTTGTATCGATTCGTATCTGAGATACGCATCGTGGAGTGCCGCCCATTCGCTGTACTGACGTAGAGAAAAACTTTTAAACGATTTAGTGTTTTTTTGTTATTATGAGTATAGAAATATTACAATGTATATCTATAAAATTATTACTCAACACGCAATGCCTCCCGAATTCGTCAGAAAGTGGGGAACACAAACATTCCGTGTTTTAACACTAGGTTCCCTCTGCCTACCCTGCTGTGTGCGGGATACAGCGTGAAGGCGATTTTTTTCTGATGTATATAAAACTCATCAATTACTGAATGACAGAGAGATATAGCATAGACGAAATAATGTGGTGGGGAGAACATTGAAAGATATGTAGGTCTCGAAAGGCTCCTCTACACTATGGAAGAGCACTAAGAAAGGATTTCCTGAGACGGACAGACGGACACCAAAGTGATATTGATTTTGAGGTATATAAGATCCTAATAACGCGTAAAAATTTGAGCCCAATTCTGAAGTTCTTGACTCTTCAGTGTATTTACACATATCACATTCGTGCTTCTCAGATACCTTCCATTCAACAGCCGCGGGTTCTAATCCCGTGTTTTAATTTTTAAACCCTTTTTAAAATAATCTTAATATAACTACTAAGTATATAAAAATAAAAAAAAATCAAGTTAATTTGATTTACACACGTATGTACTCGAGCGTAACGATGTAAGCGAGATTCTGATCTTAACGCATTCAACTCAATATCTCAATTAAGGCTTATTGGCCAATTTGCGCGCTAACTGTTTAATTGTACTTTTTATTGGAATATTATATGGTTATATTTTTATATTTCTAAACGTTATTTAAAGATACGTCATAAAAAGCTATAAATAAGAGAAAAAGCATAGGCTAGCTGCTACGTATCATTTTAAGCATAAATCTGAAACAAATGGTAATCGAATCTCAACTAACTTCCCTCTGGAGCTTATCCTGCATGGTCGTAACTGCTCGTTGTGTCTGACATATGACACAATCTAAGTACCCGATGTAACTCTGACCGCAAGTACAGTGGGTTATAATAGCAATATGGCTGTTCTGGATAACATAACACAAAAATAAATAAATAAATAAATCAGCTTCACGCTGTATCCCGCACACAGTAGGGTAAGCAGAGGGAACCTAGTGTTAAGTCACTCCGTTCCCTACTTTCTGCCGAAATTTGGAGGCATTGCGTGTTGAGTGGCAGAACTCAACGCCGCGCTTTGCCTCGGCACCAGAGCGAAGAAATGAAAATATATAATAAATGTAAATAATATAATAAATGTAAATAAATATAATAATATTTTGTTCTGATATCTAAAGTATATTTGGTAGCAGAAAATATTATCATGTTTCAACCAACAATTATCTACGCCGTCGTGATTCAGCGGCACAGCGTCTGACCGCGTTGACACTGCGGTTGCGAGTACGATTTCTACTCGAAGGAATGATTTACTGTCATTTCCTCGCGCTGCTGCGTAATGTCTCGGGAATTAGGTGGACAATGGGAAAGGTTCCCTCTACCCTCCCTATTATTTGTGAAAAACAGCGGGAAGCTAAAAAAGTATCGCTAAAAATATGATTAATAAGCTTCGATAGCGTCTCGATTATTTAGTTTTATATCGAGCTTGTTTATTCTACATAACATAACATAACTAAATCTACTCTATAATTGCTACTATGATAAGCTCCGCCTACAATCTATTATCTACATTATAAATTACTGTGATACTTCAGATTTTTTATAAATTAAATTTAATAGCCGCATATGGCAGGGAAAGAAAGGAAAAAGGAAAGGAAATCTAGGGTTAAGACACTTGACACTCCACTTTCCGCTCAATTTTCCAAACATCACTTGTTGACAGACAGAACTCAATGACGCGCTTTATCTTCTTAAAAGCACTAGTTTGGCATAGCGCAGTAACCTAAACGTATATTTCATCAAAAAATATTCAAAAAATTCTTTAGACACGACGGTTGGGGGTTCCATTCTCACTCAGGCGAATGATATACTTCCTTACTGCTAAAACTGCTAAAACGTAATTTCTAAATTCGTCGTTGAACAAAGAACTGTCTTAACACTAAGTTCCCTCTGCCTATATTGTATGCGGGATACAGCGTGAAATAAAAAAAATCTATTAAACTAACAAGAGTACATGATTTTACCGGACACATATATAGTATGGAGGTTATAGACTATAAATTATATATTTTTCAAGCCCGTAAAATAAATGTCCGCGATCCATCTGGAGCATCGTATAAAGACCACACACAACCAGCGCTTTACTATGTGCCAACATTGTAGTGTGTCGCCACATTGTCGACTTTTGCTAAAAGCTTTTTTATCAATCAAATATTTGATAGATATATAAGATATTTCTTTTCTTTTGATAATTTTTTTTGACAGAATACGTTCTATCTTCATGTTTTTTTTACTATGCCATAGATGTATTTTTTTATTTATTTTAATTTTATCACAAATTCAATTTCAGCACTTTGTATCGACTCTATATTTCGTGCTATTCTTCACTTATACACCTTAAAGGAAAGGCAAAGACACATGCTGCAAAAATTTTTTTTTCTCTAGACAATCGCGAGTCGGGCTCGCCCATCTAGAGTTCCGTACAAAAATTAAAGATCTTGAGTTTTTTCTGAAATTCAAGCTTAGCTTAGTCAGAGCCCTTTCCTCTGATACCTCACTGGACATAGTAGCTTTAATATAAAATTTTACCACCTTTTTCAGGCTATTTATTATTTTTTGTGAATTTATATGTATATTTTTTTGTTTTTTTTATAGTGGTTTTTGCTATATAAACGGCTATATCTTCTTTATGTCAATGTAGAAATACATTTTTTAGGAAATCAAGAAACCGTAAATCCGTAATCCGTAAGTTTATAGTTTGAACTTCAACTCGATATCTCCAAGCCAATTTCCTCAGATAAAGGCTCTTGACAGACAGGCAGACAGACAAACCGACAACAAGTGATCTTGTAAGGGTTCCTTTTTTCCTTAAAAGGTACGGAACTCTAAAAAGGGAAACACATGAACTTTAAAAAAAATAAGTGGGAAACTGAATGATATAGCATTTTAAAAAAAGACAGAACAGCCTGTAAACTGTAAAATGTAGGATACAAAGTGAAGCTGAAGTTTAAAAAAAAGTGAAGCGTTTAAAAAAAAGCAGTCAAGAAGTCTACAGTATGAATCCAATTCCATAGTAAAATGATTTGCAAAGTACTATTCCACGCTCCAGTAAGGTCAAATGAACCATTCGAGCTCCACAGCTAACAGAATAGCGCTGTCGATACTTACCTATCAACATGACCATTTCACGCGTCTTCACTTATTGCTTTAAACGAGAAGGTTCAAAGAAATGCATCTTTTATTGTTTTATATGTTATTTTTCAAAGTATTCTAGTTTTATTGGAGTGAAGTGTATAGGGATTTGTTTGTTTGATGTAATTTTAAGGTCAACGGTATTACTTAAATGTGTTCTAGAACTAATAATATTATGTACCGCAGTTACAAATATTGTAATATAGCATGAACTTTATAAATCTTTCAATTAAATAAATAAAAATATACCACTCAGGTATAAGGAAGACCTCGGCTGGCCTTTGAGACCACAGGCTCGAAAAAACATGGGGGACCCCATCCCCACCCCAGATAGTATTTTTGAAGAGGTTGATGACAGAGAGCTCTCTCTCTCTCTCTAGTTATCTCGCTAGAGATAAAGCGTGAAGTTTAAAAGACAAACTCCTTAGAGAATACGTAAGGAGGATACAAAAATATAAGACTTTCTCAACTGCCAAATACTGCATACAGGAAAAAGACACTTGATTCGTAAGTTTTTAAATAGGTTCAATGCCACATTTTTAAACCAGATTTGTATTCACAACTATCGCAACTGCTATGATATGATAATATCTATACATATAATAAGAAGTTAACTGATCCCGGTCTGTACATGGAAGACAATCAGAAAGACGCTTATTGGAACCATTTATCAATGCAATCAAATCCAAAGAGTGATTTTTCAATTTTTTATCTGTTTGTCAGTTTGTCTCTGCTCGCTTATGTCATAAACAGTTTAACCGATTTAAATATAGTTTTCACTGTTGCATTATAAAAATTGTATTTCAAACGATTCGTAAACAAAAACATCGTCAAACAACGTCGCAAGCGGGTCGCTAGCTACTAATATATTTCTTAAGCTCCAACGTCTGTTTCCTATTCCATAAATTAATAATTAACCTAATTATAACCAACAGCAGCTAGAGAACTGAAAAGGTTACAAAAACTATTAATTTATTAAGGCAATTACGTACAGAGTAAAAATAAATTAAAACAATAAATGCTGTATACATAATTACTAACGTTAACTATATTATATTAAATAGATTCAAACTTGTCGACACGCAAAAACATTATTCACAAGGCTTCCTTGTTACAGTTGATGAATAAAGATGTTATACGGGAATCGTTACAGTAATTATTAGCGTTTAGTCTTAGATTTAATTAGATATATATATAAAAACTTAATTCTAATTTTCTTTGTTTGTGCGTAGTGTAGGCACTGAAATAGATCGTCCTTTAGGCTTATCACCCAGCACGCCAAAATGTTATTTATTATAATTGTTTGCTTTATTCATCCAAAAAGAAGAAAGAAATCCGTAGAGATAATAAATGACAATTTTTCAATTAATGCTGTCGTGGCATGATTACATTTAAATTTCCCTCATTTTTATTTCCCTGCTCTGTCTGCGGTAGTTAAAAAGAGGCGTTGAACTCCACCAATAAACAAACAACTCAAAAATTGAAAGTGAGAAACGTTGTGAACACTAGGGTCTTTCCGTCCGTGATATGTGAAAACATACGTTAAGTTATTTTTTTTTTATTGATCTTAGACCACTGCTTAGGTGAAAGTTGAAACTACTTTTAACTATTTCCTTAGGTTTTTAAGAGGCAGCTTATAAGTATAAAACAATCAAGTAATTTTCAATGTCATTCGCCATTTTGGATACCTAATCAAAGAACGAAAATATTCAAATTACTCCCGAGGGAAAAAATCGAACCCAAAACCGTTATACGCTACCACATAATAACAAACTGCACCGCTACGACGCTCTACGCGGTGAATTAAATCAGCTTCACGCCGTATCCCGCACACAGCAGAGTAGTCAGAGGGAACCTCGTGTTAAGACACTCTGTTCCCCACTTTCCGCCGAATTCTGGAGGCATTGCGTGCTGAGTGGCGGAACTCAACGCCCCGCTTTGCCTCGACACCAGAGCGAAGAAAAAAAAATATAAATGTAAATAAATATTTCACTTCCTCGAGTGGGCATCGAACCTACAACCAGTCGATTTTACAGTCACACTTTGTGCCTCTGCGCCACGACCGGCCTCTACGTGTTAAATAATCAATAACTAAGTTTACAGGAAGCTTTATACAAGTTAAATGAAATATTACTCAGCTTTAGCAATCCATCACTTCTATACAAGCCTTATTTAGTTAGGAGCATAGAATAGCGAGAAATCAGAAATGGCATGACGTAATTTGATTTATCCTTATATGTAGGTACCGTATTATTATGTAAATTAATTAACTATAAGAAAATGAATATTCTTATATATTCCATCGCACAATGTAATAAACTTCATACTTGACATTTACATAATTCTTATATACGGTTGTTGTTGAATCTTTAATCTTAGAGTATCCATACAAAGTAAATGATGTTTTCGTTTTATTTCTAAATAACATATTATATTATTTACATAAGAATAATATTGTACAACTTGAAACAAAGTTATTTTAAAAAAAAATATAATATTTAAAATGTTACTTTGGATTTCTCATTGTCTGGGGAATGATTTTGTTCCATTTCCTCCCTCTGATAAGAAAATGAAGTGTCACGTTCAGTTCCGCCATTCAACACTCAAACTGTTACTAAAAATTGTGCGATTCACGGTGTACGGAGCGCGTACAGAGTTAGTACAAAGCAGTAGTACGGAGTAACAAGAAATTATATATTATGAGAAATTGGAAGCGATAAAACATCACCGACTAACAATACTTCACGCTAGTTTCCTTCCAATAAGTAGATATTTTACTAGATCCACATTTACCGAGATAGGCAAAAAAACATTAAATTAAAAGTTAAAAACCTAGCTTCCCATTTCATACCACTTAAATAAAACATCTTCTACAGTGCCATGTTCTGTGCCCATCGAGACCCTCCAGCTTACTTTGAAACAAGAAATTATTGCGGCGATAACGTCATAAAATACAATTACTTTTTCTCCAACAGGGAGCTCGAATTAAATATGCACCTGTTTAACTTTGAAATTATATAGCTAAAGGGTCGTAGATACTATTACCGGTTAGTACAAATATTCTTGTAATCTTATCAGCTTCACGCTGTATCTCGCACACAGCAGGGTAGGCAGAGGGAGGGAGGTAGTGTAAAGACACTCCGTTCCCCACTTTCTTCCGAATTCTGGAGGCATTGCGTGTTGAGTGGCAGCTCAACTCAACGCCGCGCTTTGCTTCGACACCAGCGCCAAGAAATGGAAATATAAATTTAAGTAAATATTTCATCTCCTCGAGTGGGGACCGAACCCATAACCACTCGGTTTTACAGTCACACTTTGTGCCCCTGCGCCACGACTGGCCTCGAGGACTCTGGAGGACCCAACTCCATGAACAGATATAGCAAGGCACTTCCTTTTGACATATTCTAAGTGCCCGAAGTAACTCTGGCCGTAGGTGCAAACGATTGACGTGTTGTAATATAGTCTATAGCCTTCCTCGCTACAGGGACTATCCAACAGGAAAACAATTGGCACAGAGGCACAAGTGTGCGACTGTAACCATGACGGTTGTGGGTTTAAATCCTACTCAGAAGTGTGAATTATTTTCATTTAATCACATCGCCACTTAAACTTGCAATATTTTAAAAATTAAGCGGAAAATTAGAGAATGAAATATGTTCACAACAAGTCTGACTACTGATATATGCAGGATAATGGATGATACTTAAAAAAACCCAATTAAGTAATAATTTTCTCAAGTATGTCAAATCCGCTACCTCTTTTTCAGTTGGTGATAATAACCACTGTGCTTGACGGTTAAGTGTCATAAATAAATCGTTACACCGTATCTCACGTAATAACTTCCATACCTTTTATAGGCTCACGTGGTTTGTGAAGTATTTATTATCGGCTACCTGTAATGATAGAGGCGAAGATTCAATTTGCACTTCTTCATAAGAATTAATCACGCTGGTTTCGTTATTTATTTCACTAGTTTTCTAATTCGGTTTTACGTGTTGTTGTTTAGAGGATACTAAACAAGTAGAGTAATTTGGTCCTTCTAGGGTTCCGTACTTTTTAAAGGAAAAAGGAACTTTTATTTTATATCACGCTAAAAAATATCTGTTTCTCATCCTGTATTGTTCCCCCCAGTGACTATGAGGGAAGCCCAATTATCGAGGCATTGGGTGTTGAGTGCCGAAACTAAACGCTGCGTTTTGTCTTGTTATCCCAGAAAGAAAATGAAAATAAATCATTCCCCCGAGTGGAAATCGAAACCCACAACCATCTCGCTTACAATCTAACAATGTGCAGATGCGCCAAAATAGTTTTTTTAATATTTTTTTTCTTTTAAATACTTTTTGGATTAAATATATATTTTTTAATAATACAAATTAATAGCAAAAAAAACTTTATTTCGATGAAAAAAACTGCTTTTTGTATTGACCAGGTTTTAAATATTCAATATAAACCAGCCTCTGTTTATTTATACTCGTATATTACTTAAAATAAAAAAAAACAATGAAATATTATGAAACTATAAGTTTTAGTGACGTCAATAAAAGAAAAAAATCTGTCTAACTCGATATGAATCGAGTAGGAACTTGATCGATCCGGCGCCCGCTAGTGTAATCAACCCTGTCTTATGACAATTTGCTGATATAGACCAAAGAAAGTATCACAATATTAAAAATTTTTAGTTTTTTTTAAGTATTTCTTAACATATGTATTTTTTAAAATCATAAAAGCGCAATGATTTTAAATTTGAACGCTACTCTAAGAAATTATTGTATCTAAATAGTTTATATTAAAACGATCTGATAACAAAGCACTTTTAACACTAGGTTCCCTCTGCTTTTTTAGCTATGCGGAAAATATATAGTTGTTTTTTTTTTTATTTTTTAGCTTAATGGCCTAAGCTTGAATGCGAATAAGACCAAGGTTCTGGTATCTGAAAGAAATGAAGTAAGTATGGAATACAAGATCAGTGTAAATGGTAAGGATATTAGAACAAGTGAACGAAGTAGTATATTTGGGAAGTATGTTCAGTAGATATGGAAGATACGAGAAAGATACGGAAAAGCGTATTGCTGCAACAACAAATGCTGCAATTGTATTGCGGTAACAGGGCTTACAGTGTCTTAGCAGCAATGATGAGACGCCGAAACGTCATCACAGCTGCACGTTTGGCCGTACACATTGCAGTGTTGGTACCGACACTGTTATACGGCAGCGCCAAAGCCAGAGCCAAAGATCGGGTGGCTTGTTAGTAATCTCTAAAAAGTTCCAATATTCTCTTGGTTCCAAGATCAGACCAGCACAATGACATGAGCTACGTATAATTGCCAAGTTCCATTATGTTTAATTCAACATTTTTGATATAGTTGATCTAATAAAAGCGTCTTAAATAAAAATATGGTAAGTCTATACATTGTACAGTCTACAAGGATCAAACAAACGCGGAAATAGCTAGTTGAAGGTGTCGCACAGCTACCATTGAGGAAAATGACTGGGCCATAAGACTACTTAGTCCAACCTTTACTGGGGAAATGGGATAACAAACCTAATATGTCAAAATTGATACTGTGTGTAACATTTTTTACAAACATTTTAAAAGATTTGGTGAAATGAAACTTCCGCACCAATTTCAGGTTTCTAGGTTAACAGAAAATACAACTTACAAAAGTTGACACAACTAAATTTGCGTATGCACTCTATTTATATGAAATGAACTTTGCTTTTCGGCTTACATCTTTCATTTGTTATTGCACATTGTCACTTCGTGCTAAATTTCATAACTGTTGGTCCCCGTGGACCTGGTACCGAAAGTGGACACAGTACCGACATTTTACACAAAATGCAGAAAAATCGCTTAAATACTTGTATCTTTTATATTATCTATTATATCCACGCGATCTTGAAATAAGCGGTCTTGACAGATAGACAGATGGCCAACAAAGTGATCCTATAAGGGTCCCGTTTTTAACTTTTAAGGTACGGAACCCTTACAAAAATATAAACTATAAGCAAATCATCAATTAAAAAATAAAACGGCCAGTCGTGGCGCAGCGGCACGAGGTGTGACTGTAAAATCGACTGGTTGTGGGTAAGATCCCCACTCGAGGAGATGAAATATTTACGTAAATTTATATTTCCATTGCTTCGCTCTGGTTTCGAGGTTAAGCGCGGCGTTGAGTTCTGCCACTCAACAACGCAATGCCTCCAGAATTCGGCAGAAAGTGGGGAACAGAGTGTCTTAACACTAGGTTCCCTCTGCCTACCCTGCTATGTGCGGGATACAGCGTGAAGTTGATTTAATAAGAAGTATGTTTTTTTTAAATAAAACATACTTCTTATATAGATTAGTTTAGAATAGAGGCTCTTGACACTGGGGTCTCTTTGCCAAACCTGCTGTATAATAAATATCCAAAACAATCCCAACATTTTAAAAATATAAAAAAATAATCAAAACTAGAAAAGTCACTAAACTATAGGAGTGGAACTTACCTAAATAATTTGACAGTTAACTTGTTTGTCCAATCTTAGTAAATATTTAACACTTTCAAAATTATTTTATTAACGACTAAAGACTTAAATTTCTACGGAACACAGAATACCTTTTATGCAAATTCGATCATCACTATACCTCACTATGTCACATAATCACCTAATTAGAATACGTTTTAAAGTACTTTACAGTAATTTATATGGCAGTTACTTTTAGATATTTTCGCAGAACATAGTAATTATTATGAGATGAGTATAATATTTTCCTTTTTTTATTATACTTAACGAAAATCGTTATAAAAATAAAAGAAACCGATAGCTTATTCGTTTTGTATTATTTTAATACATAAAGCTAATTTACATTTGTATATTAATAATTAGCTACAGTGTTTGTTCTTTTAAAGACGCCGGCCGAGCTCAGGACCTACTTTAAAATTTCCAATGTCTTTTTTATTTTTGCTATTTTGGCGTTTAAATAATTCTTGTAGTTTGTTTGGACTAAAAATATTTTAAAAAGATAAGTAAAGACTGGTACGTGGTCTCTTTAACTACCTAGTGGAAGAGACAATGACATCGATTGATGAAATGCATTTTGGGATATGACTAGTTAAAAAATATTTGCAATTACAGGAACATATAATAACCAAAGCGTTTTCTCGAGTGGGAATCGCTCCCATAACCTATCACGTTTGCAGCCCCACAATTGTGCCTGTACGCTACATCATCCAAAGTCTTGGGAATTCGGCGGAAATTCAGGAAAATAGTGTTAAGACATTTCGTTCCCTGTCTAAGGACTAGTTTCCCAGGTTTCCTCTGCCTTGATATGTGTGGTATACAGCGTGAACTTAAAAAAAACTACATTATTGACATATTCAAAGGGACTTAAGTAATTCAGTGATATTTAGTTGTTAAAGATAAAAGATAAATGTAATCTTGTATACCTAAATACTAAACATATTAAAGCTCTCACGATTTTAGCTATGAGATACTGATTATCGGCAAAAGATTATTAACAGATTATAGTAAGGCCGAATAAACACCTTACAATGGGATTATAGCTAATATTCAGCCTTGTTATTTCTGTAGTATTGCGTATTTATATTCCGTTGAATTCTGCCACACGACATGGTTAACATGCAATATTACCAAAAAGGAGAAAAAATTATGAATAGATAAACAAATCTATAAGCTTTTCCAGCTTATTAATTTTTTTCATGCTTATGCACCAAACAAAAAAAACTTAAAATAATAGAAAAATGTGTACAAAGGATAATTTATCTCTACCAGAAACCCTCGAAAATAGGACATTTAAGAGAAACGGTTCCGATGCAGTCAATATTTTAATATTATGATAAGAATAATAATATATCTTAAATGTAGGGAATTCTAGCTTCATTAAAGTAATTCAGGTGTGAAGATCTGCAATTTGGCTCCCTCAAATAAAGAGTAGAGGATAACGTTACAATGTTAAAAAGACTATTGAGAATGTGCAAGTTACAATTTTATTATAAAAGAAATATCATTTTAAAACAAAAATAAGATGTTATATCTTTTCTAACATGTTTCACAATTGCGCCAGTTTGATGTGGATGTGCTTATCTTTACGCTATTATTATTATTATTTTTTTAATGGAGAAGACAAAACAAACGAGCGTTCGGGTCACCTGATGGTAAGTGATTATCGCTGCCCACCACCCCGTGCAACACCAGAGGAGCTACAGGTGCGTTGCCTGCCTGCAAGGTGGGTTGGGCGCCGGAGTGGCATAAAGCCACTACTTCACGCTGGTTTTAAATGCCGGGGGTGGTGCTGATCCGGTCGAGTCTGCCCATGCGTGTTGCCATTGCTGGCGACGTGACTCTCCCACACGTACTTTAGTCGCCTCTTACGACACCACCAGTACCAGGATGATCCTATTCTAGGCCGGGATCACACGGCACGGTATATAGAGACAGAGAGAACTTATGGACAAGACACTTCGTTTTCACTTGACATGTTACTTATTGAACGGAGACACTCAATGCGGTTATTCGTCTAACATAAATAAGACACTAATATAATTGAAATATAAATAAAAGTTATGAAGAAAATCTGCAACTCAAGACGCAATGTCTCCAGAATTCGGCGGCTAGTAGGGAGCGGAGTATCTTAACACTAGCATCCCTCTGTCTATATTGCTACATGCGGGATACAGCGTGAAGCTGAGAAAAACATATTAATAAATAAAATATTTTCTATCGGTCTATCGGTTTTTAATCAGTTTTAAAAGCAAAAGCATTTTAATCATACCTACCAAACTACGCTAAAAATTATTAAAACTGCTATATTCTTAGGCTATGGCCTAACAAAGCTCGCTTACACATAAATATCCCTGTAATGGTAATTATTTGTGTCATAATTCTGCCACTTCGGTATTCGGCCTCTAAAGGACTTTGTTCCAGTCTTATTATTTTCGATAATAATCGCGCTGTCGTCGGTTATTGATTGGGGATTGAATTGTTAACATAACTTTAAGCTGTATCAGAAAGTAAATAGAAACTTTATGTAGAGAGTAAATGTTTTACAATTTTTTTAGCGTTACGCATTACGGGAACCTCTTATTAATATACCTCGTTCCCATAAAGACACTTCCGTTCCCCACTTTAGGCCGAATTCTCGGGTGTTTAGTGACTGAAGTCGAAGTCGCGCTTTAAATCGTTACTACAGCGAAGAAATAAAAATATTAATTTATTATATTCTATTTCATAAAGTGAGAAACGAATTCACAACTTAGGGGCCGTTCAAGTATTACGTAAGCAGTTTTTTTGCAATTATTGACACCCCACTATGTCAACAAAAATAAGCAATCCTCTTACAAATATTTCATTGAAAATATCAAAAATAAGCAAACCCAAGACCCCCCCGCCCCCCTACAGTGCTTACGTAATACTTGAACGACCCCTTATCGCGTTTACAGTCAAACAATTGAGCTCTTCTCTTCGTATACTGGAATTAAGATATGTTCAAAAATATTCTTAAACATTATTTTTCTTTGTTAATTTATATTGCATCCTTCTAAGACGATATCTTTATCCTTGAAGGATAAGACATTAAAAAATTCTTGTAAAAAAGCAACAATAGGTATACAGTATTATATAAGACCATTCCGCTTTTCATAAAAAAATTGTCACTTCTCTCTGTATCCTGCACTTAGCAGGATAGGTGGATCCCTCTGCAGCTTACTATTAAGACACTCCGTTTACATTAAGATACTTCGTTCCCTGTTTTCCGACGAATTCTGGACATATTGCCTGTTAAAGGGCTCTACGAAGTACGAAGTAAGAATTAATCTACAACCTATCGCGTTTGCAATTATTATTTCAACAAAAAACCACGTGTGACACACACAAAGTAAGGAACTAAGTGTTTTAACACTAGGTTCCCTCTGCCTACCCTTCCATACGCGGAATACATCGAGAAGCTGATAATAAAAAAAATATATTAATTTAATCTAAACCAACGTGAAGGTGTCAGGACAGCAGAACGTCAATTTCAATAAATGTAGCGCCATTCATAAATCTGCATTGCAAATAGTGTAACGAGTTAAAACAACCGCTTGCGTCCGTCACTTTAAAACTGAATATATTATAGCTACTACAGCCGGTAGTTGTGCTGACTGAATTAATAAAAATACTCATAATTTTATTGACAGCAGAACCTCTAATTATCGATTTTCTTATAAATATCTGGTTTAATTTAAAAAAAATGCCAATAATATTATAATTAAAAAAAAATCGAAGGATATAAATAAAGTTTTGGTAATATATAGATTATAGCTTAAATATTATGATATAGTTAGTATTCTTTAATTTTAATATAAACAGATAACTTTATAGATGGATAGCGGAATCTATTAGCACACTTTGTCTCGCCATGACGGAGTGACGAAAACCTTATAAAAGGGAGCTAACCTAATATTGAAGCCAGTCAGAATTAAATATTTCGTTATTTCCTCGCTCTAATAACTAGACGAAGCGCAGCGTCTAGTTCCGTGAGGAACGTTCCGAGTGAGGAATGGAACTATCTTAATGGGAACGGAACTGTTTTAACACTAGATCCTTCTGCCTACCGTACTGCGTGCGAGAAACTAAAAAAACCTAACATTAAGAATAAATAGAGAAAATAACCAAAATACGGAAAATCCTTAAAAAATATATATATCGACCAAAAAAATACCAAAACAATTATAAATTTAGTTCAAATCAAAACAATTTAATCACTGTCATGTTTATTAGTATCTATAAACAAAGTCTAGTACTATTGTAATTCTGTACTTCCAAAGACAGACAGACAGATACCTGTCTCTTATTATTTATAGTTCAGCTACCAGAATGCAAATGTCGGTTCCCTTACCGGGCATTTTGAAGTAATGTGCTAGCGTTTATCACCTTGTGAATGACACGGTTGTTTAATATAAATTCTGCTTAGATTTTGATTAGCCTGTCACTTGGCTGTAATTGTGATTATAAGAAGGGACGGACGGACTTTAAGCGTTCCCGTATAGAAATGCGTGGATCCATATATCAAATACTAAACGAATCTTGATGAAACTTGGATCGTTCCATATATTGGATTATATTACATATGGATCAATCAAAAAGGATAATTTCGTTATGACTCTTAGTTTGTGAGAGGTGTTTAGCCGTGTGATCCCGGCCTAGAATAGGATCATCCTGGTACTGGTGGTGTCGTAAGAGGCGACTAAAGTACGTGTGGTAGAGTCACGTCGCCAGCAATGGCAACACGCATGGGCAGACTCGACCGGGTCATTACCACCCCCGGCATTTAAAACTGGCGTGAAGTAGGGGCTTTATGCCACTGCGTTTCGCATCAGGTAATGCCGGGCTCCGGCGCCCAACCCACCTCAAAGGCAGGC
>JAATLQ010025708.1:0-16209 GCA_013421005.1 Heliconius erato x Heliconius himera | reverse complement strand
GCTTGCCACTCGATGCGCTTCCTATACGTTCCTTTGTTTTATCTAATACTTTATTCTAAATTCGTGTCTTTCGTGTTCTGTTATATATATATGTTTGTGGTTGACTTTCTTATATACTGTATCGTGATTGTTAATTGTGATTTGTGTTATCACTGTATTGTATGTACATTTAAAGTGGTGTTGATTAAACTCAGTGCTATTCGTAAGTAGACTTTTATTCTCCCATCATCAACACCACAAAATAAAAGGTAGTTCAAGAAAGTAATGTAAATAAACTAAACAGAAATACACTTAATTTAGGTAAAAGAAGTGGGATAGTCTCGTACCTATACACATACTACGTCTGATGTTTTAGACAAAGACGCGTGGTGGGCGTTAAACGAGCAGAACACCCGACCATGTCCTGGCCTATGGTTCTACTCACATGTGTGTGTGAAACACATGACATATGTACAAAAAACTATTTTAACATAAATACTATCAGCAAGGTAGTTTCAAATAGTAGCTGAAGGCATAAATAACTGAATGATTTCTAAAGTAAGCAATTACAAATAGGTGTTAACCACATTCATAACTACAATAATAATTGATTAAGTAAATAATCAATTACCCGAATAGTCGAGGTTATGTGGCAGAGTGCGAGAAGTACTCGGAACCACACCAGAGCCAAGACTACACGTAGATAATTATAAATAGGTCTTAACCACATTTATAATTAAAATAACAATTAATTAATCAAATAATTAATTGTCCAAATAGTCGAGGTTAGCCAGTGGTGGAGCACGAGTAGTGCTCCGACCCACACCAGAGCCAAGACTGCGTGTACGTGTGTGCTTTCTTCATCCAACGCCGTGGCGGTGGGAATCGGCGTCAGGGCGTAAGCCCTCTGGCCGAGATTTCTAGCGGCGCCCATTACCATGGGTGCGTCATTGGGTAGGGCCTATATAGCCCAGACTGCGTGTACAACGCCCGTGCAGCCTTTTATATCATCGTTCACAAATAAGTTGCAGGGTAGAATAATAAGAATTGATGACGCAATCGCGTCATAGTGGAGTGACTCCTGTATTCAAAGCATAAATTGTGCAGAAAGTGAAAATCTTAAGTTTTCAATTATTGTTTGTGTGATGACAGAAAAAACTCGACAAAGATTTCAATATTCTCCAATATAAGTTGAGACTTTCTCAAGCAGCTACGTAGTTCTTTTATTTATTTATTTATTTATTTATTTATATGGATCTCCAACTGTCGTACATATTGGTTTACATTACATACATTCTTAGAATATACTTATGCTATTATGTACAACTGATTATAGGAGAACACATCATTCAAATAATAACAAGGATTAAATTATGCTATATAAAAAAATTTCTTGCAATTTGTGTATGATAGATTTGTTATTGTATATGTAATCTATATTTTAACCCGGAATTTATGTGGGAAAAATTACGTTTGCAGTGTGTGCGCTATTACTGTTTACCTAGACAAATATGAAATAAATAAACATTTTTCTTTTAAATATGACTATTCTTGCAAGCTCAATCAAATCAATTCCAAAAGACTTAAAATTACAATTATTTAGTGCACAACAGCGTAGATAACCAAACTAAAAAATAATCCATTTTGAGGGTTCTGTACCTCAAAAGAAAGAAACAGAATCCTTATAGGATCACTTTGTTGTCCGTCTGTCCGTTTTTAATTGTCATTATAAATGCATAACGCAGGCCATACACAGCTGTATCGACTCATGTTTCATTTATCCCTTACTCACAGCATAATTAATATTGACCATTTAATGTACATAAAAACTGTCATTTAGTGTTTTTAATTTTAATAAGTACTTTTGAAGCTGTAACACAGATTTAAAATTACATTACTAAAAATGGTTGCTTGCTTATAAAAGTGCATCCGCCACGGCCGCCTGGCTCCTTTCCCCCGGGCATAGAAGGAGGGCCTGATCATGTTACCTAAGGCTCATCAGCGCGATGGCGAAGTTATTCGACAAGTTATTCCTCCCACTTCTCCAGCACCACGAAGCAAATAGTTTGGCGAGCGGACACTCAACCACTCTGCAGGTGGCCAGAGCGGGTCACTACGGTGCAGCAGCGATTAACCGAAAGGAGAGTTTAATAGTTCGTTCTCTCGACGTAGCACATAAAGTGCTCAGGGCCGGCACTATCACGTCGCGCATGTTCTTACCGACTACCTACCTGACAGGACATTTTTCGTGAGAGTGGAGAGTGTAGCAGCCATTCGATCGCTGCCGGGATTCCCCAGGGCAGCATTTTATCACTTGCCCTCTACGAATTATATACCGATGACATCCCAACGCACGACCTTAAGTTGGTCCTCCTGACTGAGTGTCTCAACTGGCTGAGTTTACCGCTCAGGTGACATTTGATTATCCTTCCATTCCCACCAAAAAACTCTCTCTGTATCTGGTCTAGGGCAGGTACACAGTCCTAGGGCCAAAGGGCCCCTAGCGATGCACCCATATTGATGGTTGCCTATCGAGACCACGGCCAGATGGCCTTGATGCCGTTCCCCAGCGCCAGAAGAAAGGAGCTGGACTAGAGAATGCTTCAATGCTAGCTCTTTAGTAAAGTAGGTTTAGAAACAATTGCACATATGTTGGAGCTCTTTAAATAATCATCAATCATCAATCTTTCGTTTAAATATTTTTACATAAAGGTAGACTACCTATTACGTTATTTATGATCTTTACCACTTAAGTATTCTGTTGTTTGTGTCGTTTGTTTAAGGAACGCAATTCAGTATATTAGATAAATAATTCAGTAGTTTAAGCGGGCGAAGCCGCGGGTGGGTCGCTAGTTTGTAATATTTTCGATATATAGTAATATATTAAAATATTTTTTTAATTTGACAGGCAATTTATTCTGCCATGTTTATAACAACCGACCGTTGCTAAGCAACGGTTTGCAAAGTTTGTTTGTTGTTTTAAGAAAACGTCACCCAAACTGAGCTTGCATGGCGCATACATGGCGTGCGCCGATGTCACCTTATAAGATAAATAAAAACAATGTTTTACAAAAATATTATCCTTTAAAAAATGTTTAAAAAAGTCCGCGATACATAGACCATGTCTATCTCTGAAGGTTGAGCAAAAGTAACCATTTAAATTGATTTACTTTATATTTATCGGGTTGGTTGTATGTATTTTCTATAATTTGATATTGATCCTTATGAAAATGAATAAAATAGTCACTTTTATCATTTTATCTAGATTGAAATTATAGTTTACTGTATAACATTCTAATAAATAATTAAGGAGATTTCACTGATTCGAAATGACCTAGCCTACGAGCGCCATAGTATGACCGACGCGAACGGGCAGATGACTTTGACGGTTTTGTAAATTTTCATACATTTTCGAAGTACTGTTAATTTTTATGTAATTATTTACTGTTTATAATTAATTTATACTTTTCTTTGGTTCTTCGCTTATTCGAGTAGTAGATTAGTTAGATTTTGATTAATTTCTTGGTGTGGTGTAAGTTGCGGCCCTGCGCGGCAACGGCATAATATTATTTAACTTAAGTATTACTTAAGTATTAAGGAAAGTATTGTTGGTTATTTCATCTTGGTTGGATGGTTAACTATACCGTTGTTATACACTTAATAAATTGTATTATAGTTTTAGTTTTATGGGATTTTATTTGATATTGCTCGCAAAATTTATTATATTTAATGTAACACGCGCAAGGAAAACGTGGAAGAAGATTATTCCCGGGTAAATCAGTAAAATCGATCACTGAAAGTCCAATAAAAATCAATTCAGTTATTTTGGACATTAGCTCGGGGAAATAGAAAGACAGACAGAGACAAAATATATATATATATTTTTATTGCATTTGAGTATTATGTAATTAACCACATGCACTTTCAAAAACATAGCACAACACTTTTAATTTTAATTCTTTTAAATATTTATTTTAGGTACTTTGATTATTTTTATAATGTAGCTGGTTTTGTTTAGTTTTATTTTATTATTATAATATTTTATTGGTTACGTTTACTTATAATTTTTTTCATCTAAATTAATTACATAATTTCAAAAACTATTTCATAAATATATCTAATAAGCATTCGTATAGTTTAAGCGGGCGTAGCCGCGTCCGGGTCCTCTAGTATAAATATATAGCATTCAAGGGTAAACTACAACATACACTTACATATGTAACGACATAAACAGTCTGTTTACTACCACTATATGTTGTAACCAAGTAAAACCTTATATTTATTATTCAAATAAAATGCTAGCGCGTTCTGCATTCAAACAAGTCGTGACGGCGCGGAATGACAACAACGCTGGGTGCTCTTTGCGAGTGGCTATTTCGACTCTAAGCTAGCTTTTCTAGAGCCAGAGAATACTGAACATATAAATGTAAGCTTCCTACATCATTTTGTAGACTAGAAAGTCTATATAAAAAGCACATTATTGTCCTTTGCGAAATACACTGTCAAAATTTATTATTATTTCTTTTATAAAGTTTTTTTTTCATTACTTAACATTTTTTTTGGCAACAAACAACGACAAGGAATTCCCTACGCCACGACGAAAAATTTTAAAATGAAGTAAATATTAACTAAATAGTAAATTTTCAAGGAACCCTGCACTTAAATATTTTAGTAAATCCCATTATATTTGTCATTGAAGGAAATACAGAGTGCAGAAAATTGAGAAATAAAATAGCACATAACATTAAATAAATGTACTTCCTCTCGCTTAATAGATAAACAGCGTTGCTGCACTTTACACTGTGTAGTTACTACTGCCCCGAATATGAACTTGCGTCCCCAAAGTGTGGTCTCTGGAGAAATTAAGAAGTTTCCTCTATGGGGCAAGTCGAGCAAATAAAAGATAAAGCAAATGTATCTTTGTAATTACACCTTTCAGCTTGCGCGGGGTTAAATATATGCTTTTATTCATTGTTACATACCACGACGTCATTGTGACATAGTCTGTGAGTGACGATGGTTCACGCGATGGTTGCAGGTTTGTATTCCATTGGAAAGAATGTTTATATTCCCCGTCTGGTGAGGCAAAGCTCCAATAGGTGCAAGTTGAGATTCTGCTACTAGAAATATCTGAATAATCTTAATTTTTGTTCTTTTTTATCCGGCATACAATAAGAATAGGCGGAGAGAAGTTAGTTATAATACACATTAATCTCCATTTTATCTTAAAATAAAAAATATATTGACCTAAAAATAATACAGTGATAAGTTGTGATGACAATGTGACATGCGAAGGAATTATTGTAATTGCTTTAAAAAAAACAAACAAGGTAAGTTATTAATTAATTGACTTGATTATACTATTTTCATTACTGGTACTAATTGGATTCCGCCTTCTTTTTAATTGTACAATACCTATCGTTTTAAAAAGAAACAAAAATGTATTATTTAAATATAATACATTTTTGTTTCTTTCGAGCAAATGTGTGTGTAATTGTGTAAGTGTGCTTGTACTCTAAATAGGTTTAGAGCTATGAAAGAAGTTATTGAGGCCAGTCGTGGCGCAGCGGCACGAAGTGTGACTGTAAAATCGACTTTTTGTGGGTTCGATCCCGACTCGAGGAAATGAAATATTTACTTAAATTTATATTTCCATTCGCTCTGGTGTCGAGGTTAACCGCGGCGTTGAGTTCTGCCACTCAACACGCAATGCCTCCAGAATTCGGCAGAAAGTAGGTAACTGAGTGTCTTAACACTAGTTTCCCTCTGCCTATCCTGCTGTGTGCGGGATACAGCGTGAAGCTGATAAAAAACGTTATTTTTTTACTTTCTCTTCCAACTTTGTGAAATGATCATTGTAGCGGAGTAGGACGGTATTCAACTATAGGTGATAGTTACAGGTTCAATTCCACTCAAAGATGTGAATTACTTCTCTTAATTCTCGATCCTGGAAAGATAAAAACGGTGTTGAATTCCAACACCCAACAGGTAATGTCTCAAATTGAAATATTGAGTATCTTGACACTAGAGTCTAGTAGTTGACCGTGCTAATGTGACGTACAGTACCTCTTACAGACACAACATGGAGGTGCAAAACAGAACATTATCAAAATTAAATAAAAAAATGTACTTTACAAAATGCCGAAATAAAGTAAAAATTTAAAATAGACTTAATTCACAAACAAAACAGTAAAGTATTTCGTAATTTGAGGACTGCTTAGAGACTAAGGCTTATGAATATTAATATTATTTTAAAAAGAAAACAAAAAAGACTTAATTAGAGAAATTAATTTGATTGTTATCTTTATTATAACCAGGCCGTCCCCGGTCTCCACTCTACGATCGTGAAATAAAAACCCTTCTGTTGGACTTGTACTAATAAAAACCAATGCATTCGTTTTAATATGGTCCACCGTGGCGCAGTACAACGTCTGACTGTAAATGCGACGGTTTTACGTTCAATTCTCACTTGGAAGAAAGAATTATTCACATTTCGCCTCTCAACTCGCAATATCTCGTAAATTGAACAGAGCGTGGGGGTGGAGAGTCTTAACACTAGAATCTAGAGAGATGTTTATCAGGTTAGGCCTCTGCTAACCTGATAAATGCGGGGATATCGCAGAAATCTATAATTTGTTTTAATAAAATACTAATTACTAAAATACCGTAGATATTATATTCTTAGATTTCACCAAAACAAAGAAAAAGATTAGTTAATTTTCGACAAAGAAAACAAATATAAATCCTGTTTCTATTACATAGTTTCAGTAAAAATCCTTTGAAAATCTCTCACACAGACTCAATTAGCTCTATGAGCGTATTATTTTAAATTTTTACAACCACTTCGCACCCAGATTACTCTGCTCTAGTTCAGTTAAGTAACAATGTCTTCTTATTTTACACTGTTACGGTTTCTTCATTTAAAAATTATTTTCATTATTTTGAAACTATTTTATTCATAAACTAAGAGGCCAGTAGTGGCGCAGAGGCATACACATGTTATTGCACACGTGACAGGTTGTGGCTTCGATTCCTACTCGAGGAAATATTTAATATTTATATTTATAGCATTGAGTTTAACCACTCAACGCGCGATGCCTCTAAAATTCAGCGCAAAGTGGGTAACGGTAGGTTCCCAGGCTCCCTGCATAACAAAAATTAGTACTTTTTAAAGTTTTTACCTGCTTTTCTGTGCATTTGTGTGTTCTTATCTCAAAAAAGGCTTAATGGATTTAAATGTGGTTATCAATATTGTTTTTTTAAACTTCCAATATTTTGTGTTCGTTTTATTTCATTTAGTACGTAAATAAAAAGTTATATATATTATCACCAACTGAACGCGGCTTCCACATTTATTAGCTTAATTATTTATTATTTTTTTTCTCCATGTTATTCGTTAATGCAACTAGCCCGGAATTGATATTTGTGAAGATAAGTCATTACGTCACGTGCTATCTTTTTAAAACAATAAAAAGTTATTTATTTTAAAGTTTTCAATATTTTTGTCTCTGGTGGGGATTTTCGAGGTATTTTTATTAGTCGCGTTTACCTTCACACATTTGTGCCACATGTGTGTACATGTTACATTTATTACTTGGCCTATATACATATTTGATTTATTAAATCGAAATTTGTAATTTACTGTAAAGTATCTTCAAATGTTAATATTTCTACGAAGGCTTTTAAAGGTTTCTCGAACTAAGATCGAAACTGAACTACTGATCTAACACTTACTTAATTAACTGACACAAATCAATAAATCAAACTATTCTTATCTAGATCTTATCATATTAATATTAATGATATACATATATTGTTGACGGAGATAAATAATAAAGTAAGTACTTAGACGCGGCGGGTTGAGATGCAGGACTGGATAGATGTCATTAATTACTTATGTAAGAGGTTGTCGGTCGATGGCTGATGGATATTATGCATGTATTCAGATTGAGGTTTGATACAAGCGAGATAGCAGCTATATTGACGCATTCTTTTCTATGATAGTATAAATCACTCAGAACAAGATATCTCCAAGAGCGGAGAGCTACCAACGAAATGATATATCACTAACTCTACGTACTATAAGAGTAAAAAATAATTCCCTATATGGAATACGTGCACGTAATCTTTGAACGAGTAAGTACAAACTACAAAGTTATAAATAATAACCAAACGACGCGTCGTCGCGGCCGGCGCGGGCGTTGCGGCGCCTTTGGCTAATTCTACAATTTATGATGATTGTTCTTATAGGTACTAATCTCTTGCTGGAAACTGGTTGTTTTCAATTTAAATATACTCAGCTATCTTAAAATTTAGCGCAAAGATAGCTGTTGGAATGCCTGTGAGACTCAACTTATCCATCTTAATTAACAAACTGACTGTACCTAAATATATTTTGATATATTTTTTCTCTAGTCTTGATTTGTATGATACATTTCTTAATATATTATCCAGTAAAAATTATACGATTAATGTGGTTTTTAAATATTAACACATAAAAATATAAAATTAAAATTCATATCTAAGAATGAAAATTTCATCTCAAGAGTAATCTCAAGCTTGAGAGAGTGATTTATAAATACGGATCTTAATGTTTGTTATTTATTTATATTGTTAAAGATCATATATGATTGGTGTTCATGTATCGAAATATAATTTTTTGCTAACTTTAAGAAAATGTATAAATGAAAAGACTGAATTTATTATTTAGAAAGATCAGATTCCACTTGACTCGATCGAAATATTAATATGTGCCGCGGAAATAATAATTCTTTTGATAGACATTTATTACATATGAGGAGGTACTTGTCAAAGAGGCAATTACAGCGATGTTAAACTGCCGTAAAGATTAAGTTGAAAGTAATTAAATAATGGACATTAAATATGCTGATGTAAAACAAAAAAATACTAAGATATTTTATTTAGACGCCAGTCGTGGTAGGGGAGCACAAGGTGTGACTGTAAATGGGACAGGTTGTAGGTTCAATTCGCATTCGAGAATAAAAAATATTTAGTACTTTTATTTGTTCGCTTTGGTGTCGAGGCAAAGCGTGTTGAGTTCCGCCATTCAACACGCAACGCCTCCAGAATTCGGTGGGAAGTGGCGAGTGGAGTGTAGTGTCTTAACACTAGGCTGCTTCTACTTCTCTGCTACATGCGGGATTCAACGTGAATCTGAAAAAATAATAATTCAAATTATTTAGTACGTTGGTAGCTATTCTTAACAATGGATATAAAACTATGTTTAAAATACACTATGCAATTTGCTCTTTGAAAATTGGATGTTTAAAAAAAACTTCGATTGGGGTGTGGTTCCATTAGTATTTCTGCATTTATTATTCCATCAATATAAAGTCTAAGTTTAATAAGTAAGTAAATACTCGAATCCGTCATGGCGCCCCCAACAAGTTATCGAATACGATGGTTGCGGGTTCGATTTAACTTATTTCGACTGCGGGGAATGAAATGTTTAATATTTTCACTTCTCTGGTTAATGGGAACGGAGCCTACAATGCTATGCGCAGGATACAGTTAATATAAAAGTAAGTTCTAGGTAGGCTGACTGGCGAGTTGTTGTTGGCAATTTATGTAACTAAAATGTTACATAAAAATTGCTAAAATTTCTACAATAAAACAACACATTTTACTAATTTAATAATAAAATATGACTTTTAAATGATAACAAACAATATTCTTTTGTTTTATAATTATAAAATACAAGAATATGACTTTCAATGTATAGTTAAAACATTCGTCATTTATGCCGGGTCATAGTAATTCAGAGTATATTTATATATTATTTTATTTGTTAACCTACTTTTTTAAATTTAGGCTAACATTATTTTGTTTTTAATTATTAAGCTAGTCAAAAATATATTTTAATGGACAATTTTTGCCGAATATGTGGCGCAAGGTCAAAAGAGCACAAGGATGAGCAACTAAACGTTATGTACGTGGGTTCGATTCCTATTCGGGGGAATTATATACTTCTTATTTTCATATCCTCACCCTGGTGATGAGACAAAATCTTAGAGAACATAGATCTGAACTTCAAAAAAGCGAGCAAAGCTGGAAGAAGTATTGAGCACTTTGAAGATTAATATGCGATCAGGGAGATCATTCTAGAGTTTTAGAACTACTCTGGTATTCATTTTCTGTATATAAATGTTCAAACATTTTATACACAGTGTGCTTTATTAAAAGTTACACATAACTTTCGTGAAAGTTCTAATTATATCGTTCAAGCTGGAAGCTGGTGGATTTTTTCTAAAGTTTATATTAAAACCCCTGTGTGTATTTTGTCCATACACTGTATACATACATACAATATTACCTTATTTTTCTAATTGATTTGTGATATTGATAATACAATCAGCTTAACCGTGTAATAGGTTGAGGTTAAATACATCGCTACTAAATCATTATAAAATATAAGAAAAATATCCTTTATTCTCACAAATTCTACATAGTGCCAGTTAAATAAGTGTCTATGAGTTCAATAGGTTATATTTAGATAAACTTATCAAACATAAAGAAACACAGTTAAGAAAATAAAGGGCCATATTAAATTCAACGTCGTACACTAAACCAGTTTTGTATGTAATTTATTAATACACACTCCAAAAAATTACACGAGAGAAAGTGAAACGACAGTCAATTTGTTGTGATATTCCAAACAGCGTAACAACTATCTATGGATCCGAACATGTACTTATAAATATGTATGAAGTTATGACGGGACATAGTCATTACAATAGAATAAATTAAATTACTTAAAAAAACCCCCACGTACGGCAGAGTAGGCAGACATTTTTCGAAGATATTTTCGAGGCGTTTTGCGTGTTGAGTGGCGGTACTCAACGCCGGGCCTTGGCCTAGTTTGCCAGTTCAAAAATATTAATAAGTAATTATTTATTACCTCGAGCGGGGATCGAACCCGCAACCGTCGCGTTACAGTCACGCCCTTTAGTTTCTGCGCCACGATGGCCTCATTACAATAGGCGAACAAATTAAACTACTTTTTTACTGTAAACATAAACAAACATTTGAGGTACTTATTTTAAAATCGTAAAATTCTTAATTTAAGAGTAATAAATTGTAAGTTTACTTTTGATTAAGCCGTAAAGTATGTAAAACCGATAAGAGTCGATTCCATTCCAGATTTGATGTAAGAACCTTTATGTGTAATAGATAAGATTATATAGCTATTAGCTTGAGATATAAAAATAAATTAGAAATATATTAAAAATGATATCGATGGAACTGGATCGATTAAAAGTAACGCGACTAGATATCATTCCTGGTAGAATGAAATAGTGATGTATACATAATAATAAAAGAGAAAACCCGTTCGTTTTCATTTATAAAGGAAAAGGAAACACACAGAACCTAAAAAATAAATCAGATTCACGCTGTATTCCGCACATAATAGTATAGGCAGAGGGAGCTTAATGTTAAGATACTCCGTTCACCATTTTCCGCCGAATTCTGCAGGCATTGCGTGTAGAGTAGCGGAACTTAACGCCGCATTTTCCCTCGACGCCAGAACTAAGAAATGAAAATATATATTTGGTGGGTATCAAACCCACAAGCAGTCGCGTTTACAGTCACACACTAGCGCCTCTGCGCCACGACTGGCCTCGTATATCTCTCGTAATATCAGCGCTCTTAATAATTCACTGTATTCATTATCATCTACGAACAGTTCAACAGATTGATAATTCATTAAAATGATATTGAGAGCCTGAAAGCGACGCGCGGTTATTGAGGCGGAGCTGTGTTTGTGTTGTTTTAAGATAAGTTTATATCCAGCTTATTGGTTATACAGTAAAGAGGTATTAATAAAGTATATAGATTAAGTAGAGCCTAATATTTATTCACAAGTTTTTATTTACCCTCACCTGTCCCGTTGTCTATCTGTTATCAAATCTTGCAAGTTAAATTTGATCCACCTCCCGGTTTCCGATTGAGCTGAAATTTTGCATGCATGTATAAAGCTGATCTGACGATGGAACTAGAAGGTGGCCATAGAAACTCAGTAACTCCAGAATTTTGGCTTGTTTGATTCGATCGGAAATCATAAAAATACTAAAAAGTAAAAAATAAAATTAAAGAAAAAAATATTTTTTTTCAAAAAGCTTTTATTTTTTGTTAATAAAATGAACTTAAAAGGTTAAAAATAAATTAACAAATAATAAAAGCGTGTTATATTGTGATAGTATTATCAAGAACATTTAGCACCTTCTTTTCCTCTCGCTATCGTTTTGTCCCCACATGCCATGTGCGAGATACAGCTTGAGTCTAAAATCGTACGTAAGTAACCATTGATGATAAAATAAAAAAAAGTAGTAAAAAACCGAAATCCATTTATTGAAATAACTGTCGCTGTAAAATATATTTTACTCTCATCATACGTTTCCAGAATTATGAAAATTTAATAGCGTATCATGTATTTTTAGTTTTAGTCTTTATGTAGAAAAGAAAATTTTTACTTCACGTGACGTCACACACATTTATGTAAACCTTTTTAAATAACAGTTTTTCACTTGGATAATAAGGAAAATATGTTTACATTTTGAGTGTTTATTATTTATTCCATATTTCTTTATCTTATTTGATCGGTTCACTGGTTAGTAGTAGGTAAATCGTTTCATTTTCTCACAACTGATAATAACAGACGCTTAAAAAAGCGTCTGTTATTATCGAATAAAGGATACAGGCAAGTATCTCATGGTATACCTATAGTATTAACGTACCAAATGGTCGGTTTAGTCCCGTGCAAGACACGAAAGGATAACAAAATAAAAACATCTATATAATATACGATATATTCTAGTAACAATTTCAATATATGACTTCAAAAAAGGTTCGGAGGGTTAGGAGAGTTCGGAGGGTTAGGAGAGTTCGGAGAGTTAGGAGAGTTCGGAGAGTTAGGAGAGTTCGGATAGTTAGGAGAGCTCGGAGGGTTAGGAGAGTTAGGAGAGTTCGGTGAGTTAGGAGAGTTCGGAGAGTTAGGAGAGTTCGGAGAGTTCGGAGAGTTAAGAGAGTTCGGAGAGTTAGGGGAGTTCGGAGAGTTAGGAGAGTTCGGAGAGTTAGGAGAGTTCGGAGAGTTAGGAGCGTTCGGAGAGTTAGGTGAGTTAGGAGAGTTAGGAGAGTTAAAAGAGTTAGGAGAGTTAGGAAAGTTAGGAGAGTTAGGAGAGTTAGGAGAGTTAGGAGAGTTAGGAGAGTTAGGAGAGTTAGGTGAGTTAGGAGAGTTAGGAGAGTTAGGAGAGTTCGGAGAGTCCGGAGAGTCAGGGCAGTTAAGAGAGTCATTATTTTTTTTTAAAGAAAACTATCATGAAATTCGGAATAAAACCCAAAAAAATGTACCTTGAGGCCCTAGGCTAACACCATGCAAAAATTCATCAATTTCTGTCAGGTTAAAAATAACAATTTTAGGAGAACTGCCATAGTACGGTAATGGTAGCTTTCATTACGTGACATTGTTTTGAGTTAATAATTCACATTATTTTTATTATGGAAGTTCGAGGTCATCGACTGGTGGGAGTGAAAATGAGATTCACTTGATTTTACATATAAACTACTACTGGGTATAAGGTTTTGTTTTTCATTAATAAAAGTTTTACGTTAAGTTAAATCTAAGTAGTTCATAGCAATTGTCATAAAAATATTAAAAAATATTAGGGATAGAATGTTATTTCACAAAAACGAAAATCCATACCTTACACTATTATTATATATTATATACTTTAGCTCCACTCTGTATCCTGTACACAGGATATGCATAGGGAATCTGAAAACTTAGTGTTAAGACACTGATCCCGTTAAGAAATTACAGAAAATATTCATTTCTTCGATTCGGTTCGAACATACAACTTGTCGCATCTACAGGCGCACTCTCGAGCCCCTGCTCCACGGCGAGCCTCAAATAAATATATTATAACTAAAAATTTGCTTCCGTTCCCTAATACGTACCTATACTTTTTAATTTACTAAATTATTATGTCTATTATAAGAACCAAGTTATAAATAACTATAAGCTCGATACTGTTGTTGCGAAATATCGAATATGAAATATATAAATCGTGTAATGATAGTCGATTGTATGCAAATATAAATAAATCATCAGTCACGTCATATCGACCCACACAGAGCCTGTTCCATAGTTGCTGTTTTATCATGTGACTCCACTTCACCTACATGCAAATAAATAATAATGGAGACGAAATTATATAATTAAAATGTAAGTATTATTAATGTGTCACGTTAATGAAAGCTCAAAATAAATAACGTTATATTTTGTGATATAAGCGTATTGTAGAGAGGTGGGTATATGGAAAATAATTTATGGATTTCTTTATTATTTTAGCAGTGGAAGACGCGACGGTTGCGGGTTAGATTTCCGTTCGAGGGAATGAAGTATTTAATATTTTCATTTCCTCGTTCTATTAACGAGAAAAAGCGTGTTGTGCCGTGATGAGTAAATGAAAATATAGAAACTAACAACATCGATCGTTTCTAGGTAAAGTCTCGAGAGCGAAAAATATTTTAAATTAATTATTTTTATCGCTCTTTCTCAGTTCAGACAGTTTCAATGGCTTTTTTTTCAATTTCAAACAATAGTTATTTATGCGTTTTTAAACGTGTATATAGTTGAGAACTACCCTACCCGACAAACATAGGTTTAGATTGTGATGTTTAAAGTGTTATTTTAGAAGCTATCACGGTAACATGTAACAAGGCGTCCGACGACAGGCGCTGACGTGCGAGAAAGGATAACAGAGTCTCAATAATAGGGTTTTGCTGCAACTACTTGTAAAACGAAACTCGCTAGTATTAAATAACACTGTCATGGAGCAATGATTAACTTGAAAATATATACAGTTAGGAGTGCTATTTAATGTTAGGAATATTAGGTTGGTTACGAATAGATTCCTATACGACACCTACTCATCACGCCACTATGACGCGTAGCGTCATCAATTCTTATTATTCTACCCTGCAACTTATTTGTGAACGATGATATAAAAGGCTGCACGGGCGTTGTACACGCAGTCTTGGCTCTGGTGTGGGTCGGAGCACTACTCGTGCTCCACCACTGGCTAACCTCGACTATTTGGACAATTATTTGATTAATTGTTATATTAATTATAAATGTGGTTAAGACCTATTTATAATTATCTACGTGAAGTCTTGGCTCTGGTGTGGTTCCGAGTACTACTCGTACTCTGCCACATAACCTCGACTATTCGGGTAATTCATTATTTAGTTAATCAATTATTATCGTAATTATGAATGTGCACATTTAATGTTTGTTCGATACGACTACCCTCTTGTTGTCACTTCCGACATATGTGAGGAATACGTCAGGATGTACGAGCGGTAACGATAACGATAAGTAGTTTGTGTTAATTGATTTATATTAAGTTATGTGATTATTATATTCCTTAATTTAATAATGTTCCTTAATTTAAGTTTTGTACATGTTTAATTGCATTTAAACCAAATTGTTACTTTACTATTTGTTGTATTGTTTTTATTTTATTTAATAAATTTCTAACGTGTTTCCTAAATTCAGAAGTGGGATCGGAACGAACTTCGATCTTAATTACTTAATCTTTAGCTTAGGTTCCACCTGGTGACCACATGTCCTATATAGTACATGACAACTCTGGCTTCTGAGTTGGGCAGTCAGTCAGATCTCAAATAAACTTCTGTTTAGTTACATTAATTTGTTAAACTACCTTTTATGTCATTTTTAACTTTGACTTTGTGTACCTATATCTTTATATACCTATTTCTTTACGAATATCACTGACGCCTACGTGACAATGGTTAGGTTATGACTCCTAAGAAATACCTTAAAAAAATAAAAATAAAATATATATATATATATAAAAAATACTTTAAAAAATATTTAAAAAAAGCAAAAATATATAAAAAAATATATGATAAAAATATTGAAAATATTGAAAATATATAAAAAAGAATAGAGTACGGAGAGTTCGGAAAGTACGGAGAGTACGGAGAGTTCGGAGAGTACGGAGAGTTCGGAGAGTTCGGAGAGTTCGCAGAGTTCGCAGAGTTCGCAGAGTTCGCAGAGTTCGCAGAGTTCGCAGAGTTCGCAGAGTTCGCAGAGTTCGCAGAGTTCGCAGAGTTCGCAGAGTTCGCAGAGTTCGCAGAGTTCGCAGAGTTCGCAGAGTTCGCAGAGTTCGCAGAGTTCGCAGAGTT
>JAATLQ010025701.1:0-19867 GCA_013421005.1 Heliconius erato x Heliconius himera | reverse complement strand
AGTCATCAATTTAGGAAAGGCAGCTAAGAGTCCCTCAATACGGGCTTTTGTCATTTCGACAAATTGACGTGATACAAGGGCTAAAATATGGAAAAATTCAGCAAATCAATTATTAAACATTGTAACTAATATTGTGTTAGAAATTCAATAATACTAAAATTATACATACCTTTCCCTGATTTCGTACACACCGTTGCCGCTATAAGCACCTAAAAATATAGAGAACATTAAGAATTTGTTGATTTATGCCGGACACTACACAAATATAATGAACAAAGTAAGTTTAAAATAAAAGTCAAACTACTAATTCATGTAACTTCAATTCAATAAAAATCAATTTAAGTAAAAACTATGATTACCATCTTTGTATTTTTATTATTTAACTAGATATTTAGGAAAAAAAACACAATCCCACTAAAACAAGGTGACGTGTAGAAAGTAGACACATTTGTAATCTGTCACTATGACAGTGACATTTCCTAAAATAAAATATTTTAATTCTCCACTTGAGGCGTAAAATAAATTGGCTTATTATTAATATTATTAAGTAAGAAATAAGTATAAAAAAATAATAACACACTAAAAAAACATATTTTAAATTTATATGAAAGAAAAAATAATTTTCAGTTTTTGTTATATTTGTTATCTTTAAAAGGTTGACGACAGCTGCTGCATTATAAAATAAAAAAATGTCAGTATTGTCAGTAAAGAAGTAAGCACATTGTGTTCATTTACAAATTACGATTTCGTAGTACTTCTTTAAATGTATATTAGATAAATCATTGTTGTATTTGTTATTGCGGATAAAATGATGGAGCTGTATAACTAAACGAGTTAAAGTTCTATGGAAAACTATTTGACTACGCATAGTACTACGTATTTCTGTAAGTAACATAACATTTATTATATTGGTTTACCTATAATCTCAGCACATTGGTTCACATGCTCGTTGCGTTGTTATTTATATAGCGACATTATTTCGGCTAATGGTCAGTTATTTCATTTGCATACAAATGATTTTCCTTCATGCCTGATAATAGATTATAGAATTCTTTAATAATCATAATATAACAAAAAATACATGTAGATTTTCTTTATTATTAATTTTTGAGTAGTGTTGGTAATATATTTAGTATCTTCTTACATAATTTCGTAGTTACTTTACCTGTTATAAGTTTGGAACACTTATGGAAGAAGCATCTCTAATTGACATTAATGATAAGGTAATCAATTAAATCCTGTCTAAAATAATAATAATGACAAATTTGGTTTATATATTATTATACCATTTAGAACGAATTATGAAACTACTAGTGTCAGAGGTCAACAAACTCTAATGTGCTGGATGTTGATATCTTACATAAATTTTATATATCTTTTTGTAATTGGCATATATTTTTTAATTAATGTGGATGATCAAGAATAATAAAACAAAATATTTAGGTAAATTAAGTGAAAATATCAAAAAAAGGATTTTTTAATTATTAAAAAATACAAAATACAATTTAGTTAAAATAGAGAAGTATATATAAACATTTTGCTTATTAAGCTGGTGGACATATTCACAGTCCGCAGTTGAGAAGTATGTATAGAAATGAAGAAATGTGATGCCTGCCGTAATCGTTCAGACCGGGGGCCTCAGGACCGGCCTGGCGATGATCGGGACCCTCTATTAAACTCCCCCACTATCTTACAGGAGGAGCCCCACGATATTTCAAACTTAGTAAGACTTACATTTTAATGTAGCTAGCACATTTTTGTTTATGTGCACAACATATTTTATTTTATCTTTTTTTTAGTTGATACATTCTAAGTGTTTTATGTAGAATAGTGCACCAAATCTAATTCCTATTTATAAACTGTCATTGACTGTATAATACCAATCTAATTTGTATAACTCAATAATATCCAGGGATGATATATCATATCATCCCTGGATACCTTTGTAGCCATAACCAAAACCTATTGGACATCCAAAAAATACTATCAGTAACCATAGCTGAATCCAATATAAAAGTTTAGAATTGTCTTGGTTATAGGTGGAGTCTAAATGAGAGTTGTTATGAAATATTTTTTATCTTACCTGGTATACCCAACACATTATCGGTTAATATGAAATTGTGACAAGAAAAAAAAAACTACAATTTTTAAAAACAGCGGAACACCAATACTATATTAGAATATATCTTTAATTAACTAAATAACATTTTCAATAGTTTCTTAAATAATTTTATATATGAACTAAAAGATGTATCCAGATCCTTAATATTGCATCCATAACATCCTTGCTTTGTGTACATACCAATACATTAGAATTCCTCATAATCATATCCATGTAAGCAATAAAGATAATCTATGCATAGCAGAGAATAAACAATGTATGACTGGACAGGTTATTAATGTGTGTGATAAAGTGCCTTTTCCCAGATTAAAATAGATTATAAATCCTGATAATATGATTCCTAATGATTGACACCACCATAAATATGTAGAACTGTATATCTTATCTGGTATTCCATTAGAGTGAATGGACTCAGTCAGTTTTGTTTGAATGCTTCCTGATTTTGTGAAAAAATTTAAATGTTTTGATGTTAAAAGTGCTTTTTTTTTATTTAAACAATTGTGTCTTTTAAAGGAGTGTTAAGTGTTTTGGAAAATGAAAAAGAAAATTTATATAACCAGGCTGCCTAAAAAGGTATTTTTTTAGCTTGATGCTGTATCCTACACATAGCCAGGGTAGGCAGAGGGAACTTTAAGTTAAGACATTTCGTTCCCATTAAGACACTTCAGTTCTCTATTTTGCGCCAAATTCTCGGGACATGACGTGTTGATTGACGGCATTCAATGCCTCGCTTTGCCATATTTCCAAAGCAAGGAAATTTAAATATTAATCATTTCATTTTCCAGAGTCACAAGGATGATAAATTAATTTTATTATGAAGCATTCAAAATGTTATTATTGTTATTGAAAATGTTTTTAACATTCATTTCTTTACTGCACTGGTAGGTGTTTTGTCATATGTTTATTATTTATATTTTGTCATCTCAGAAAGGTTTTACAGTTTTTCTTGTTGTCTATTTGATAAAAAAAATATTTAAATTCCAAAATTGTGTATCATAACTTTTCATAAATATATATTTATGAAAAGTATATTTTTATGTGTATATTTTGATTAATTTTTTGTCAAATATTATACCTAGAATTTAAATATAACATTTAATATATGCGACAAATAGCTAAGTTCAAAAACGTTGAAGCGGAATTACATAGATAAAACATTCTAATTTGTGTGTGTGTGTTTTTTTTTTCGTGCAAATATCATAGCACTAAAGGCAAATGACCATCAGCTTTTTTATTCACAAACGTGTTCATAAATATTTAAATTTCAAACGAAAAGTACCTAAAATATATTCAATATCATTTAAAACTTTATTCAAAATCGTATAAAACTTAAGATAGCGGGATTTGAACCCGTACCTCTTGGAAATCGTTAATACTTTTTCTGAAACAAGTACCTATGTTTTTTTTCCTAAGTGTAAAATAACACTTTAAAAATGGTAAAAATAATCGATATTAATTTATTATTACACATAGATTATCGGAATTCTCTTACTGTCTATAAAGTCAGGCGGGTCAAGGTTAACGAAACGTGTGTCAATTCACACATTTTTTTTTTTCTAGTATAAAACGATGTTTCTTTTTAATTTGTCGCTTGTGTTATTTTATTTAATTGATGTTTAATTTTAATTTATAACTATAACTAAAAGTTTTATTAAATTAATATTTAAATTTTTATTTGATAACTAGCGGCCCGCCCACGGCTTCGCCCGCTTAAAATACATGATCATTGATTTAATAAGCTAAGAATTGATTGACAACTATAATGACTTCTAATATGATTTTGTGAGTCAACCATAAAAGATAGACATATGCTGTCTTGGCATATTTTTTTAATAATTTTATGTAGAATATTTCCGTTATACATGGTTTCGCTGTAGCTTTAACCATTAAGGCTGCACACGCGACGGAAGCTTAAAAAATCAAGTAACTTCTCCCGTTTTCCCAATATTTCCTTTCACTGCTCTGCTCCTACTGATTGTAGCGTGATGAAAAGTATACTATGACCTGCCCAGGAGTATGAAGAATAACTGTATCAAGTTTCGTTAAAATCCGTCAAGTAGTTTTTGTTTCTATAAAGAATATACAGACACACAGACAGACCAAAATTTTACTGATTGCATTTTTGGCATCAGTATCGATCACTAATCACCCCCTGATAGTTATTTTGAAAATATATTTCATGTACAGAATTGACCTCTCTACAGATTTATTATAAGTATAGATAGAAGCGTGCGACTGTTAAAGCGACAGGTTGTGGATTCGATTCTCATTCAAGATAATAAATTATTTTCTTTTCCTAGCTCTGGTGACAAGACGAAGCGCGGTGTTGATTTCCGCCGCTCAAGATGCCTTGAGCGGATAGTCTTAGCACTAGTTACGGTACAGAATGAAGCTAGAAAAAAAAACATTTGCTAATGTGTTTTAATCAAAACAATCATTGAACATTACGCTGTCGCAGCGTTGCTATGGAGTGTAACTGCACGCCAAGGTTCATTGGGATTCCATTCAAATAAAAACATTTGTAGTATTACTTATTTAGAAAACGTATACAAAAGTGAACGTATCGGGACTCGAACCCGCGCCTCCTGTAAACCGACCAGATATTTTTCTTTCCTAAGTATGGTTTAAGACTTTAAAAATGTTAAAAAATATTTGTAGTTTTACTTGACGTGCTAGCTATATGTTTAAGTAACGTCACTCAACATTCCGTCCGGTATATAGAAGGTACTGTACGGTTAACGGATCGTGTCCATCCTAAAGCTAGCTCTCAATGTTCAGAAAGTCTAATTTCTGGGCGGCCACGGCTCGTTGACCGTATTATATCAGCACATGGCTAAGTTTTTCTGCCTGACCCGACATGGATACAGAAACGCGTGAAGATTAAAAAAATATATTAACTTAAACATTTTAGTATTATCTATTGAGCTAACATATTCTTGTGATAATTCAATTTTAATTTTACTCCCCACCATGTCCTAAATGTGACCAAATAAATCAATAAACATAGACTAATTGTAACGAGGTCGCTGGTAACATAGTCACTGTATTATGCATAGCCTCATAGATTAAAAATCTTTTGTTTTATTTTATAACACTGCAAGTTCTTTGGCCATCGCGATTTATACACATGTCAAGCTGGTTTGGCAGACAGAACCTAGTGTTGAAATATTCCGTTTTCCACTTTCCGCCTGAAATTAAAACATTCCGTGTTGAGTAGCGCAGCGCCGTATTTTGTTTTACGGGAGCGGAAAAATAAATATAGTTAGTTTTCCTCAAGGGGATCGAACCCACAACCATCGCTTTTATAGTTAGACGTTGGTATGTCCGAGTGGCACAACTTTAAGCCGCATTTTTTACCAGACTCACGAAATAGAAATCATTTAAAATTTTATTTAATCTGCATACCATGCTGTATGCGGGATACAACGTGAAACTAAAAAAAGTGAACATTCCTCCGAGTTAAGATAACAACATTCAACAAACAAAACGACTTCGTCGTGTCGAGGCAAATCACGCTGTTGAGTTCCACCACTCAACGCGTAATGCCTCCAGATTTCGGCGGAAAGTGTGGAACGGAGTGTCTTAACATTAGGTTCCCTCTTGCTTATCCTGTTGTGTGGGTGATGCTGATTTATATTTTTTATAAATTAATTTATGTCACTTTTATTAAATATTGCTGAACGTTACTTAAAAATAAACAAAAAAATTACGTGATTTCAATTTACAATATAAATCTCAATTTCGGTGGTACATAATAAACTAACTCCACAGAGCCAATAACGTTTTATATAGCCGGGTCCGTTACAAAGGGTGAATGGGCCAGTCCTATAACTGGCACAAGGGATGCGGCATCATATAGCCCAAGGTCGGATGTGTGGGAGACCGTGCCGCCAGAAATATTTACGTATAAAGTGAGAAAGTCGTTTGTGTGGAAAACTTATTTTGGGTACTAACCGTACCGTCAGTTGACAGCTTGTTAATATTTTTCTTTACATGAATTAAAATAAGTTAGTAATTTTTTTTAAGGTTGGGACTTGCTAGGGTTAACGTGATTGATATATGTAGATGTAGAGTTGCCGTCGTAGCGCAGTAGCACAAGCGTGGAACTGTAAACGCGACGGTTGTGGATTCGATTTCCACTCGGGAGAATGAATTATTTAATATTTTTATTTTCTTGCTCTCGTTGGAACTAGGGTACCTTCACCTACCCTGCTATCTGCGTGGTACAATAAGAAGCTAAGAAAGTTATAGTTTGAAATCTTTCCCGAGGAACAGTTTTATCACAATAAAAAGAGCAACTGTTGAATTGAAAGACTCAGAAATTATTCTGAGTCTTCTCAAGAAATGCCTTTTGAGCCGGTGGCTTTTTGTTCACTCTACAATTTAAAAGTGCTTGTAAATGTCTATTTTAATAAAGTATTTGAATTTGAAAAAATATTTTCAAGTCACTCGTTTGTCGGAACAAATTTGGGTTCTATTCAATCAAAATCATCTCTCCATAACTCATATCTGTTAATATCGTGTTATTAAAGGCAGAAATGCTTTCCGAGTGTTAGCGTTTTTTCTCCATGTTAATTCGACTATTCAAAAGTGCTTACAATAGTCTATAAAAAATATTTTGAATTTTAAAAACACATAATATACAGATTATAAAATACTTTAATAGTTTTAGACAATTTAGCATAAAGGTGTTCATCATTTAGACGACGGCACAAGACAATTTACGATGGAAATACCAAATTTTAGTATATTTGTATCCATATACGAAAATAGTTTTATATAAAAATATTGCGTGAAGCTGATTATTATTTAAATATTTTTTTTTTATAAAAAGATAATCAATCTTTTTATTAAAAATAATAATCAGCTTCACGCTGTATATACTTGTGTTACGTCACGACTATTTTAATCCCCAAAATAATTACTAATAAAGGAATCCAGATCTGGTTTTCGAAATTATTTTATCATGTACTCTAATACTGATATGAACATTCCCCTTTGTGCAAAAACAAATAGCTATTATATTGGAGAGCCCTCATGGCGAATGTCAGGCATGAAGCCAGAGGCCGAAATCGAAGTTGGACTATTTTTTTCAACACGTTTTTATCGTTGACCTATATACTGGAAAAATCAGTGATTTACTGTTTGTGTTGAATTTATTACTCTGATTGTTGTAAAAAATTTTTATTCGTTATAGTAGTATCAATTAGTATCTTTGTCGTTGAGTTCCGCCACTTCAACACGCAATGCATCGAAGATTGGGCAGGAAGAGGAGAACAGGGTGGATTGAGGGAACCTGGTATTAATACTAGGTTCAAGGGAACCTAGTATTACGACTAGGTTCCCTCTGTCTAACCTGTTCACTTTGCCCTGTTGTATGCGACACTGTATGTAAAACTAAAAACAAAATTACTATCTTAAGAAACATTTCTTTCACATATTATAGCATAAAAAAGGACCTAATGGTCGCTCCTTTATCCAAGTGCCATCCACTCAGGGAATTGCTAGATAAGTTGCGAAACCCTATTGTAGTTTTTTTGTTCATAATAACGTTAGGTTATAAGATCACCGTGACCCTATGGGACATATGAGTCCATTGATATCTAATACATTTCGATTAATATCTAAACAATATAATTTAAATATAATAATTTCACAATTTTTATAATCCTGAGTATTCTGTAAAGCATATAATAATGAGGAGTTTCTGACCTAAGTGTTTACGACTGCCAATTTCTTATATTTGAGAGTGTAATGATATTTGCTTTTAACCATTAGGTTTATTGCCGTTTTTGTATTAACGAGATTACTTTTATAGAAACGTAACTAACTATGTGCCTATGCTTTTTTATTACCATTTCGTTGTAATAAAAATTTTATAGCCACTTCGTATATAAATGTATGTATGTATGTGTTTATATAAATCCCAAAATCTACGTAAATCCAAGAAAATGTTTTGTCTTAAGTTTTTGAATCGTTTAAGAAAAATTTAATTTCTTCGATCTAAGACATTAGAATATTCTTTTGAAAATATATATGAGCTGACAGTAAAAGCTTAATTTTGTTAGTGTTACTACGTAGACAAAAAAAAATAATGTTGAAGTTACCTATTTTGTTTAATATTTTTTATTATTTATTTAGAGTCCGAATCAGAATCTGTCTCTTGAAAAAAAATTGAGAAAGCGACCGCAAATTATTATAATCTTCAAAATTTTGTGTATAATTTTATGTTTATGCCTCTCTCACATCACATAAAGCAAAGTAGGCAGAGATAACCTAATGTTCAAACTTCAATGCGTTCATAAAAAAATTAAAAGAACGATAATTATAAGAAATGTACCCATACAAGTGATAAGTGAGTAACTTTTAACTTGAACGGTTACTTAGAACCGAGTAAAATGTTTACGTTGTGACTCACACACGGTTATGAAGTCTAATTTAGTCTTGTGACAATTTGACTAAACTTAGGAAATGTTGTAGACCACGGACAGATTTAACGTGGCACAAACTTTTCAGCGTTGTGGTTTGGGAACTTTTTAACTGACTTCTGTAAAAAAAGAAGTTCTGTAAGATTAATTTGACTGTGTGTGTGTTTTTAACGACTTCTGTTTTATGTTTGTTAACTTAGAACTTTTGATTGGACTAGGTGTAGTTCCATTTTAATTTGATCCATTTCTGACAATGGTATCCATGAGAAAATCACGTAAGTCTTAAATTTGCATCAAGTATGTGCGCGACAAATGGACTAATTACTCTATAATACGCCAATCGATTACGATGCTTCTTTTTTTATTGGAAAGAATGTTAAGGATAGTTAAATACCCATTAAGGATAGGTTGATGAAAGCTTGTTTAGGTTCTAATATTGGGATCCCGTTGAAATTGAAGAAGTCGGTTTTTTTTGTTATTTAACATTAACATTTTGTTATAGTGTAAATGTAGATAGCTTATAAAGAAATATAAATATACGTACCGGCCAAAATTTGAGAGAATGCATAGATTTTTTTAGTTTCACGCTGTATACGGGAAGCGAACTTGGTGCTTAGACACTTCGTTTCCAACGCACACATATTTCTTCGAAAAAATAGAAATAATTCATTCCTCCTCGTGAAAATGAACCAAGCAATTGTAGTGTTTTTTAAACTGCTGCGCCACGACGGCCTAATCTATAGACAGCCATTGATTGTTTCTATGCACCAAAGTACTCTGGTTTAAAAATATTTATAATATATATTTATTTTTTAAACTGAAATACATAAATAACATATTAGATAGATTTATAAAAGAAAATAATACCATATTAATAAAATACTCACAAATCACAATCCCCGCGCAACCTAGCCTGTGCCAAGATTTAGGTACTGTTTTATACATGTAAATATTAAAATAGATCTAATGTAGATTTACACTGGTTAGGTTAGATCTACATAGAGTACGGTCGCTGAATCGTGGCCTCCCTCAAGGTAGGTTTCTAAACTTTTGAGAACTGTTCCCTCGACGAGAAAATTGTCATCAGTCATAAAATCCTGAAATCAAATCTGTACAACCATCTACACGTAACTTCACGCACCATTTACTACACGACCGCGTTATTTCGGTTTTTCTCGTTTTGGTAAGTTATCCCAAAAAATGTCTTTTACGACGTGCATTACATTTTTTTCTAATTATTACCTTTTCTTTAGGAAGTATAACATTTACATATATTATATGTATAACTTTCCTCTTTAATCCTCTGGCTATTAACGAGAACCGCACTAATATCTGTAGGAAGGGAGGTGACGTTGTTTTATGCTAAATCATATCAGCTTCTCTCACTTCAACCTAGTGTTAAGACACTCCGTTCTCCACTTTCTGCCGAAACTGCTGTTTTATACTATATAAACATTATTTGTTAAAGTAAATTTTATGATTTATATGAATTGTATTTTACCCACAGTACAAGCAATGATATAATAGTAAAGCAGTCGGTATATGTTTATCTCTTCCTGTACAATATCACGTAATGTGTCGTATGTAGAAATATATCTTAGTCTTTGTATGGAGAAATGACCTTTTAGAATATCGTAACAATAGTTAAAACTATTTGATTAACAACAACAGAACTGTAAATAAAATTATTGGTAATGAAAGTATAATTTAATAATTATTAATTAGAATAGAAAAAGATACGTTAATATTCACATTTATAAGCAGTATAGTATCTTTTTTTAGCTTCACGCTGTATCCCGCGCGTAACATAGGACGCAGAGGGAACCTGGATACCTAGTGTTAAGATACCCCGTTCCCATTACGACGCTTACGTTGAGTCCAGAATTCGGGGGAAAATGGGAACATTTTCCCCCGAATTGTGGACTCAACGCCGTTGTGCCATGTTACCAGAGCGAGGAAATGAAAATTTTATTATTATATTCCTTGAGTGGGAATCGAGACCACAACCTGTCCCGTTTACAGTCGTACACTTGTGCCCCTGTGCCACAACTGTTATTCGAGTAAAATTAGAATTTCCATTTTCTTTTTGACTTATGATTTTCAAGAAATTTTGTTGGAAAACATTTGAAAGTTTCTGGATTAAAGTAAACGCGGGGCTTTTTCTCAACAGGCCCACAACAGTTATCTTTAAAACAAACTTTTGTCTTATTTCAATCTTCAACCCACGGAAACTTTTAAACAGAGCCGTATAAAATATCAAAAGGCAGTATCAAAAAGTTGAAGCTACTTCATAAATAACTTCATAGAATATATTTATTGTAATTATGATTTAATATTATTTTATTTCGGGCTTATTTTACTATTTTTTTTAATGCTATTATCTGATAGTTATTATGGATTTTATTTTTGGTTTATAAAACGGACACAAAAAACCATTGAGTAACAGAATGAATATATATAGCTTTGGTCGTATATACTTATCAAGGATCGACAATGCATTAATATAAAAACAAACCGGCCAAGTGCGATCCGGTCTCGCCCAAAGGTATAAAATATAATTAATAGATAATTGTTAAAAAACAAAAAAATCATGCCCTTGTGAAATATAAAAATGGAATGATGTTTGAATTTAGAATAATGTAAAAAAGTGTAGGGTGCACTGGTGTCAATAGATCAGCTAAAAAGCACCCCTCGCTTTTTTACACAACTCTCAATACATATAGGATTTTTTTTGTTTTTTTATTAACTATAATGTTTTTAAATACTTAAGCAATAATTACAAATATTTTAAAAAAATATATCTATTTTTTATCCAAATGTGGCTCTTAGTGAGTTCTACATAATTTATTTGCTTATTAATAATCTGGCCAAAACAGATGAATTCTTATACCTAGTCTGGTTAACAAATTATACATTTAAATTTAAACAGTGGAAAATGAGTGACTTTCACTAATGTTTAAATCACTTTATTATAACCAGCAAAATGATCATATAAAACAAAAGAAACAATCGCGGGTACATGTAAATGAGGGAGTTCATTTTACTTGTAAATTAGGTATTAATGTTAACTAGCCAGCTGTATCGTATTGCCTTTTAATTCACACCTTTGTGCCTCTGCAATAGAGTTCAAAATGCTTCGCAATTTCGCCGGGAAAACTTCGCCCTTGTTGGATATTTTTTCTTTATGATTTAATATTTTCTTTTTTCTTTTCGCATTGAAGGGCGAAAGTTGTAGATAAGCTTAATTTTACGAGGTGTCTTTGTTATTTTTCTTTCTTTTCTTTGATCATTACCGTACTGCGGTCTTGTTTAAATGCTCGATGTAAAAATAACCCATAAACCAAAAAAAAATGCCGAAACGAGAAAAAATTCAAAGTTTCCCACTGATAAGACTATGTAATTCGCATCTTACTTTAAGCCATATTACAAGCTTTTATGCTTTTGTGTTTCACCTGCCCTGGTGTGTAATATGTACAACTAGTCCTATTTGAGATGAGACTCACAAAATAAAAAATATAATCAAATTCAAGATTGCCGCCACCACAACATGGCGGATACACGTTTTTTATTTTTACAAAAATATTTGTCCTTCAGAATTAAAAAAAAACATTTCTTAATGTTAGTAATTATTAATTTATATAATTTACATATATGTTTTCCTTCTTACAGTCGTGCGGCATCTGCACGATGTTCCCGTCGTGCATGTCGCTGCTGCCGCGGCGCAACGAGCCGCGGCCCCCGCGACCTGGACAGGCGCCGGTGGTGTTGAACGTATACGATATGTACTGGACGAACTGGTAAGTCTTCTCCTACTAAATCAGCTTCACACAGCAGGGTAGGCAGAGGGAACCTGGTGTTAAGACACCCCGTTCCCCACTTTGCACTGAATGCTGGAGGCATTGCGACTGCGTTGAAACGTGCGACTGACAACACGACAGGTCGTGGATTCCCACTTGGGGAAATGAAATATTTAATATTTTCATTTCTTCGCTCCGGTAACAACAAGGCAAAGCACGGCGAGTCCCGCCACTCAACACGCAATACCTCTAGAATTCGGCGGATATTGGCGACCGGAGTATCCTAATGCTAGGTTCCCTCAAATATTTTAGATTAATAGGGCTTCCCATGAATCTAAATTTCGATAACTTAAGTTTTTAGGCATATGCACTTACTTTGTATACTTTGTATATAGATATTTATGCAGTTTAGCACTTAAAATAGAGACTCAATGTTAAAATAATGGATTCTTCTTTTTACTTTTGTATAAATAAAACGTAATAATATAATACTGAATCAGAGAACTCTTTCTAAGAATAACCGTCTTCACTAAAGAAGGATTTGTATGTCATAATTAACTTCCTTGTACATTTATTATTATCTAAAAGCAACACGATAACTCTTAACTTATACGAGTTATAAGTAATGTTTCAATGAAAGTATTTACTAGAATATGACGTAATTGCGCATGTAGTAGTCGATAAATGAATGGCAGACCAACAAAGGGTACTTATAAAATTATAATAATTATTATTATATACATACATATTAAATATCTAACATTGATGTATGATTTAGGAACTTTTAAAAATATATTTATAAAAGGGGAAAATTGGTCAAAAATTATATTGTAAGCGGATTGCCTTGCACGAAAAAAGAAACCAAGAATTTAAAATACTTTTATGACTGATAAAATTTAATTACTGTAATTTGTTATTATCTTTTAGTGGAAAATGAACAATGTTTCGTTTAAATAATTTATTTTGTATTTATTCTAGTATAAGTAATCAGTATAGTAAAGATACAGAAAAAACGTATAATGAAATCAATTATATACGGTGTAAGAGTTCATTTGATACGTATGGAACATATCGTGCCATGCGTGCTTTCTAAACCGCAACGTGATTTTGTGTACTTTACCACAGGGTGGGAAGTAAAATAACTTTAAATACAATCACCTAATCAGACTTAGACGTCGGATGTCCCACTGCGCCACAGCGTCCTTTTATTTATTTAAATGTTTATATTTATTTGTACACGTTTATCTCGTTGAAATTTGACGCAAATCACTACATTTTGTCGTTGGTCCTTGATTATTACATATGTATTTATATGATATACAACTAGCTTCGTCAACTAGTGAACGCACCTAACTTCGTTTGTGTCAATTATATAATGATAAACCCCATTTTTTCCCGTTTCGGTTGGAATTTCGAGAGATCATCTTTTATTGCCACCTGTACTCCCTTGTCTTAGTGCCCCCTTATATTCCACAAGGAACTTACATATTCAGTTTTAGCGTTCTACGCTGCCTAGGGTGGTGGAGGAGGGAACCTAGCGTAAGACACTTTGATTTTCCCCCGAATTATGTAGGAAAAAAAAATTAAATATTTCACTTCCTCGAGTGGAGATCGAACCTACAATCAGTCGCATTTACAGTCAAACCCTTGTGCCCCTTATTATATAATCAGTCGCATTTACAGTCAAACCCTTGTGCCCCTTATAGATCAACATATATAAAATTGTTTCAGAAATACTGGATCCGATTTTACATGATATTCCAATTTATCACGGTAGCCGCTTTGCATCTACTTACATATAATATTAAGTAGTTATGCTGTAACCGACACGTTTTATTTCAGTATACTTTTAGAAGTATAATAAATATAGTTCTTAGAATGTAATTAACAAAAATCTATCGGTTTTACTTAATATGCTAGGAAATTGTATAAGGACAGGATAGAGTTTAGACACTTGTCTTAACATCGCGGCGCGGCGTTAAGTTCCGTCACCCGATATACACATAATGAAAATTGAGCGAAAATTGGGGAATGGAATATTTCAATACTAATTACTCCCATTTCACGTCTTGCTGCCGAATAGTACGGGAGGCTGCTAGAAAAATGTCTCTATCCAACATTACAAAAAAAATAAGTATTTATGAAATTCTTCTAAACAAAATGAACACTGATAACAGGTGACATCATGTTGTAACACAAGTGTCTTTTATCAGTGTAACCGTTGATAGCCGTTCTGTCGAGACTGTCGTGCTACTCGTTAATGCATTGGTTCCCAACCAGTGGTCCGCAGAAGCCTAAATATGGCCCGCAAATGATTTTAATTTTATGACTGAGGATGGTGAGACGAAGTTTCTGTTTGATTATTACAGTTAATTTTTACTATACCTACATGCATAGTGGTCCCTGCTACCAAGAATGATATAAAAGTGGTCCTCGATCAAGAAATGGTTGGGAACCCCTGCGTTAGTGGAACCAGCCTCATTGGCTTAATTACTTGTCTCATATAAATAAATTGCTTAAAGTGGGTACTTATATTTTATATATGTTGCTTTGAATGTTATTCCTTTTGGTTTGGTTATCAGTACAAAAAGTTGTTATTTGAAATTTATTTTGATGAATCCAGTCGTGGCGCAGGGGCACAAGTGTGTGATAGAATTGGCTGTTAATTAATATAATAATAATCAATCAATCGTTTATTGCAATAAGTAAATAAAAGAAAGTTTTAGTAGATAAATATGTAGGAATTACAAAATAGTGCAAAGGCGAAGACAGTATTTTCATTTACTTACATTAAGTGAATGCAGATATCGTCATTCCTACGGGCAGTTTTCTTAGGCCCCTTAAAGAGCAGTCATTTGCATATGCAAACATGCAAATGCATATAATCCGATGTATATTTATTACACTCTAAGGAAAGAAAGTTTTTGGAAATATAAAAACCTGCGTCTCTTACACCTTTTCGTAGGTTCAAATCTCGTTACGTTTTAGTTTGTCGTTTGACTTTATTTAGTCAACAGATACTTTAAATATTACAAAGTACGCTACCATAATCTCATTTGTAACATTAAAATTTGAACTGTTGTTGCCAACAATATTTTTTAAGGATATCACATAGGTACTTATCACCCGTTTCCAATACAGCAAAAAAAGTACATTCTCGTATTGTAATAGTAACTTCCCCAAAAAACATTATCTTCCCCGTGTTATCTGATTTCCATTTTCCTATTAGAGAGGATTCGTATTTTTGATTTTGATAAGATGTTATCAAGCGTGCGATTCATAACACAGGTTGTGGATTCGATCCCATCGCGAGGAAATGAAATATTTAAAATTTTAATTTTTTTGCTCTGGTGTCGTGGCAAAGCGCGGCGTCACTCAACATTCAATGCCTCCAGAATTCGGAGGAAAATGGGGAACGGAGTGTCTTATTATGATAAAAGGTTCTCTCTGCCATCCCCGCTGTGTGCGGGATACAGCATAAAGCCAAACTGAAAAAAAATGTGAATAGTTTACATACATATTCTTTATATTTTGTATGATAAGTTAAAATTATTTTAACTCAAAACGCAGGTAGGAATTACTGTCGTAATGTAGTACACGATTATGCTTAACTCTTTCGGCCAGATTTTTCGGCTTTCTCTGGGAGAAATTATAAATATTTCTAAATCTCCAATCTGGATAGTGCTCTATCAAGCGCCATCACCGAATGTAGACGTAAGTGTATAACGCTACATTTAATTAATAAACAACAAATATTCCATATAAAATAAAATATCGTTTTTTTGTCATGTACGTGAAGCGACGCGTTATTTTCTTAACATTAACCTTATACCATTGTTAGGAACATGAGGAAATCAGGCAATCACTTTAAAACGTACTTATTTAGAAAACGTATAAACATTTGAACGCAGCGGGACTCGAACCCGCGCCTCCTGGAAACCGACCAGGCGCTCTAACCACTAAGCCACGCGTTCTCGCCAAGCTACGTCGAAATTTTTTGTACGCTTGTTACAACTTATTTATGTTGTTAGCATCTCTGTAGGGAGATTTTTACAAATTTCCGCTACTCAAAGATAATTACTAAGAATTATCGTTTGGCAAGAGTCTGTTTCGAGGAGGCGCGGGTTCGAGTCCCGCCGCGTTAAAATTTTTATACGTTTTCTAAATAAGTATTTTTCTTTCCTAAGTGTGGAATAACACTTTAAAAATGTTTAAAAAACACTTTAAAACCTTTTTTTTTTTAGTTTTTAATCTATTTTCTGGTTTGTCCGCCGGGCAGGTACACAGCGGGCGCCGGCGTGGGCGTGTTCCACAGCGGCGTGCAGGTGCACGGCTCGGAGTGGGCGTACGGCGGTCACCCCTACGCCTTCACCGGCGTCTTCGAGATCACGCCGCGCGACGAGAGGGAGCTTGGGGAGCAGTTTCGATTCAGGTTTGTGGGGAGAGCTTTTTTTAGGTTTTATAATGTATTTTTTGGTTGTGATAGTATTTTTTTGTTTAGAGAAATTAATGACATAAGATGTATTTTTATAAAAGTCTAATGAAGAATAAATCCATTATAGCAAATATGTATATTGTTTAATGTAAACGTTAATACTTAAACGTGTACAATATAGATAAAGTAATATGTCAATCTGTTCAACTAGAAATAATAGTAAAAAAGCTATTTCAAGGAAATATATTAAATAATGTTATAATTATTGCAATTTAATAACTTATTATTGTTATATATGTAATCTATATATTATATATAATATAAAAATACCCTCATATATTTGTTTGTTTCACAAATCATACAGACAAAGTGTACAAATAGGATACACGGACTTCAGCGAAGAGGAGGTGAGACGACTTGTCACAGAATTAGGCAAACAGTTTCGCGGTGACAGGTCAGTTAGTTTAAAAATATTTTTATTTGTGGCAAATAATTTGTAGCGAGATATTATTTAGTAAAATTCTAACCTCCTCTATTGGTCGTCTAATTGGTCCATGTCAGTGGTTCTTAATTTAGTTTTTTTGAAAATTGGATTAGAAGCTTAAGAGCTACCAACACTTCTCTAAAACGATTTAGGGATTTTTTGGATCGAGGGGTTTGTGCTTTAGTGTAGTGTAAATAACCATATGCACGTGAAAAGATATACATGTGTAATAGATTTAAAATTTATTTTAATTTCAGATACCATCTTATGAACAATAATTGTAATCATTTCACGTCAGCGTTTTGTTTGGTAAGTAAAGTAAGCTATATACGTATTTTTAGCCAATTGTACTCAGTTTTGTTAAATTAATATTATGATTTATTAATTAAGTCGTGGCGCGGGGGCACAAGCGTGTCACTGTAAACGCTATAGCTTGTGGGTTCGATTCCCACGCGAGGAGATGACATTTTTGTTTTCATTTCCTTGTTCAGGTAACGGGGTAAAACACGGTGTTGTGTTCCGCCACACAATACGCAACGCCTCCTGCATTTGGAGGCGTGTTCTTACCTTAGATTATTTAGTTCCCACGTGCACTATTGTGATTATTTGGTGCTATAATTCCCGTTTTTGCAGGCGCTGTGCGACCACGACATCCCGGCGTGGGTCAACCGCCTCGCGTACGTGAGCTCGTGCGTGCCCTTCCTGCAGCGCTGCCTGCCCAAGTGAGTGCACGCTTGTTGTTATCTTGTGTTAGTATTCTTTTTTTTTTTTCTTTGTTGAGTTCTTGTTCCTTGTCTTTGAAGTTTCAATTTGGGATGTACCTATAGTCTTTTGTTTGTTTAATTGTTCTATAATTATTTTTTACTGGATAATTATTTATCATTTTTTCCCATAAATATACAGGATGGTAGTGTCAGCGCTCCTTTTACGGGAATAGCATATAGGGTAAAATATTTTAAACTCATACCTAAAGAAATTAAAATAAATTAATCAAGATACCTTACCTTACCTTACCTAGTTTAGACATAGGATTTTTTTTATTTCACGATGTTTATTCATACCTGTATTTCGTGTGACGCAGTTACGTATAGACACCAATAACGTAAACACATACTACTACAAAAATACTACTAAAGGTTAGACGACTTTGAACTTTGCCGCCAATACCTACGACTCGATTTCGGAATGAGGCGTAGGGCGGCTTTTGATAGGTTTATGCGTGCGTGCGTCGTTCTTGACAAATGGCGTTTTATTTTACAACAATAATTTTATGTTTTACTTTGTCAGAAAAAAAAATCACTTTTTAATCATTAAATACTACAAGTATTAATATAATACTACAAGTATTTAATGATTTAGGCTTTTATAGAGTAGTTGGTTTCATTTAAAGTGGTGCTGATCCCTTTAGGGTTAAAATTTTTCAAAATCCTTTCTTAGTGGATGTCCAGAATATGAAAATAAACATCTGTCCAAATTTTACGTTTCTACCATCAGCGGTTACGGCTCTGCGTGCGTCTTACCTCAGTCAGTCAGCACAAGTCCTTTTATATATATAGATAAGCGATATAAAAACCGGACTATATAAACATCTTTGTGAGTATTGTAATATTTATGATTACTCATACTCGTGGGTTTGAAATGTTTTACCTTATTTGATTATGTATAAAGATAAAAAAATGAAATTATTAAATGATGTTTTCAACACCCGTAAAAGTAGATCATAGTAGAATATTTTTTCCAGCGGTGTAGTAGGTGGAGGAAATCTGGAAACTTAGTGTTAAGATAATATCGTATCCCATTTACCGCCCTAAACTAGAACATGTATGAATACATGTGTTTAATTGATGATTCCTATTCCTACCCCCCCAGAGAGTGGCTGACGCCGGCGGCGCTGCAGCAGTCGCTGGCGGCGCACTCGCGCTCGTCGTCGCCCGCCACGCCCACGCAATAGCGACGTGAGTACATATAGCCAATAAATACCACGCATTGGGGAAACTGAAAAACATTAAGAAATTTATTTTATAATGCCTTAAGGTGCTCTTATAAAACTATCAACTAACTGTCTGTTTTAAAAGATACCCAATATCTTTTAAAACAGACAGTGTGGACTGTGGAGATAGTCCTATATATTTTAATGGACTGTGTGTAGACACTTTTATAGTGTGTTTTACAGTGATATATATTGAAAAAAAATATATAAACTTCATTAAAATTTTAAGATATTTATACTTATATTGAGTACTAGCGGCCCGCCCACGGCTTCGCCCGCTTAAAATACATGATTATTGATTTAAGCAGAATTGATTGACAACTATAATAAAATAAAATAAATAAATAAATCAGCTTCACGCTGTATCCCGCACATAGCAGGGTAGGCAGAGGGAACCTAGTGTTAAGATACTCCGTTCCCCACTTTCTGCCGAATTCTGGAGACATTGCTTGTTGAGTGGCAGAACTCAACGCCGCGCTTAACCTCGCCACCAGAACGAAGAAATGGAAATATAAATTTAAGTTCATATTTCATCTCCTCGAGTGGGGATCGAACCCACAACCAGTTGGTTTTACAGTCACACTTCTTGCCGCTGCGCCACGACTGGCATG
>JAATLQ010025700.1:0-39331 GCA_013421005.1 Heliconius erato x Heliconius himera | reverse complement strand
GCTCTTCCGATCTGCTCATTTGACAGTATGTCCAAATATATATAAATAGACAGTTTCGTTAGCCATGATCAGTCGAATAAACTAAACATAATGTGACGCTGCTCGTTTTATTATTCCCATATTCAAACCACTACTGGAACACTACCCTGCTGTTTGCGAGATACAGCGTGAGGCAGAATAATAATAATAACTATATATACCAATTTTTATATAAATTATTAATGCTATTAGATTTATTAACATTAACAAATTATTAAGAAAATGTGTCATACATACACGCGGTAACGACCACAAGCAAAACATATTTATTATTTAATATATTTATATGAGATCTGAATTGAATTCTATGAACTCTATGAATAAAATAAATAAAATAAAATAAATCAGCTTCACGCTGTATCCCGCGCACAGCAGGGTAGGCAAAGGGAACCTAGTGTTATGATACTCCATTCCCCACTTTCTGCCGAATTCTGGAGGCATTGCGTGTTGAGTGGCAGAACTCAACGCCGCGCTTAGGCTCGACACCAGAGCGAAGAAATGGAAATATAAATTTAAGTAAATATTTCATCTCCTCGAGTGGGGATCGAACCCACAACCAGTCGATTTTACAGTCACACCTCGTGCCACTGCGCCACGACTGGCCTCTAACTCTATGAATATAATTTAATTTTCATTTAAAAATAAACAGTAGCAATAAGCTGTGCACTTGCGCTCTAATCTCAAAATAATTTTATATAGTTTTGTTTTACGTGATGAGTTTTAAAAGTAAACTTGGTCTGAGCACTAACATAACGCAGTCTGAGCCTTGTCTTAAGGTATACGAAAAGTACGTTGGTTCAATTCTCGTCAATATTATAAGAACTAATATAAAACTTATTGTACGTGCCTATAAAATTTGAGGGTTTTCGTCAATTTCCATGGGATTCCATCATCAGATCCTGAGTTGGTGGGAATAGGACAAATGGAAAAGTAAGCTCGTTCAAAAAAAAAGAAATATTTATATATATAGAAATCAAAAGAAACGGAGAAATCGACGGATAAACAAAAAGACATATGGAATCAAGGAATATAAAACCTCTTCCTTTTTAAAAAATGGCGTCATAAATAATGTCACTTTGATTGAGAGGGGTGTGTGATACTTGTAATAATGGTTTTCAGTATTTGTAGCAGTTATCAGAATTTGTAACTAAATAGTTATAGAATGTATTTTTAAAGAAAGATTATTTGCATATTTTCTTAGTTTAGCTTTACGTTGTATCCCTTATACAGCAGGGTGAGCAGAGAGAACTCGAGCACCTAGTATTAAGACACTCTGTTCCCCACTTTCCGCCGAATTCTATGGCGTATGGGTATGGCGTGTTGAGTGGCGGAACTCAACACCACCGCCAGACACCAGAGGATAGAAATGCCAATATAAAACATTTAACTTCCTCGAGTGGGAATCGAATCTACAATTTGTCGAACTTACAGTCACACTCTTGATATCAAAATTTAAAACTTCATATTCAAATGTTAATTTTATACAACTACAACGATCTTAAACTTTAAGATATTTTCATAATTTACTAGGTAGAGAGAGTGGGTTCCTTTACTCGATTTTTTTTCAGCTGCACTCTGTATCTCGCAAGCATATAAAAAAAATAATCTTACGCGTTCCAACAAACATAATGCTTTTACTGTACCGACACCGTATAAAATATCTAATCAGCTTCACGCTGTATCCCGCACACAGCACCCTGCTGTGTGCGGGATACAGGTATAGAGAACCTAGTGTTAAGACACTCCGTTCCCCACTTTCTGCCGTATTCTGGAGGCATTGCGTGTTGAGTGGCAGAACTCAACGCCGCGCTAAGCCTCGACACCCGAGCGCAGAAATGGAAATATAAATTTAAGTAAATATTTCATCTCCTCGAGTGGGGATCGAATCCACAACCAGTCGTTTTTAAAGTGATACTTTGTGCCACTGCGCCACGACTGGTCTCAAAATCGTATAAAATATAGCTGACTAAAAATAATTCCCGTCACCATAAATCACTAGCTGTCAAAATGTACCAATATTTCCACATCATTTCATCAAACATTTATTATTCAATCAAATTTCTTTGTGAAATATGGAGGAAAATCAGTCACTATGTATATATCCTTCCATCGCCAGCGCTGGTGACTCGACGGTAATAACGTAAATATAATAATTTTGTCAACCACTTCGTTTAGAACGGATGGACGGACGGATGGATTTATTAATATAATAATTTTATGATGCCATATTAAAATATTAATATAGCTGAAGTTTTCCATGATTTGTTCTTATTATATCCAGTTTAAAATTGGTATTTTTCTGGTAGTTTGGGGTAACAAAAAGTAGGATGTATTAAAAATATTAACATAAATACGTAAATATGATTTTTTTTAAGTACACTAGCTTTTAACTGCGGCTTTGGTTACGTCGTCAAATGAAAATACCTAAGAGTGGTGTTTGACATGTGACACTATAAACGCCAGCGGTAACTCTGACTGAGATTACAATGGGTTTATTTTAACGATTAACATCTTGTAAAATATTTTAAAAAAATTTTAAAGTGTTATTCCACACTTAGGAAAGAAAGATACTTATTTAGAAAACGTATAAAAAATTGAGCGTAGCGGGACTCTAACCAATTGATGAGAACGTTTGGCTTAGTGGTCAGAGCGCCTAGTAGTTTCCAGGAGGCGCAGGATCGAGTCCGCTCATACGTTTTAAATAAATATCTTGTAAAATAGCTAAATGCAGTATTTAACAAAAAAAAGAGGTAGATTCCTGAGATCAGAGCTTCCAACCGAACAAACTCTTTAGCTTTATAATGTTAGTATAGATATACATACTTACATACAAACATATTCACAATATTTTCGTTTTTCGTTTCGCCTTTAGACAAATAACTAATGTTTTTCTAAAATAAATTACCTTAACTAAAATCTCCAAAGCTTCCACATACGATTTTTCAGTCTCATACAGTTCGACCACGACGTGCGTTCTTGTGTCCTGTAACAAAATAATAAATTATATGTAAATTATTTGTATAAAATATGAATAAAATAAGGGCCAGTCGTGGCGCAGGGACACAACAGTGTGGGTTTGATTCCCACTTTAGGAATTGAAGTATGTTATATGTTAATTTCTTCGCTCTGGTCTCGAGGCAAAAAGCCATTTAATCTACCGCTCAACACTTAATGCTTCTAGAATTAGGCGGAGAGTGGAGTATCTTAACACTAGGCTCCCTCTACCTACCCTGCTATATGCGGGATACAGCGTGAAGCTGAGAAAAAATATACATACAAATGTAAAAGTGACTAATAAATAAGTAAAGTTACGATTTTTTCAGTGGACTCTGATAATATCATATTTTTATCAATTTTCTTACTACATTTTAAACTTTAAATTGAAGTGAATTCTGCAAATGAGTTTGCAGCAAACAGCATTTTTTACAGTAAATGGAAATTCAAAGAATAAACTACATAATAAAAAAGCCGTCGTAGCGCATTGGTACAAGTGTATGACGGTATGTATGGTTGTGGGTTCGATTTCCACTAGTGAAAGTGTAATGAAATATTAATATATTTACATTGGTTCGCCCCGCCATTTCGGAGTTAGAGTGGCGGAACTCAGCGCCACGATTTTGATATATTTGCAATATTAGAGCGGGGAAATAAAAATAATTAAAATTTGTCATGTGGAGATCATACCTGTATCTATCATGTTCACAATTTAGATTACTTAAAATAAATCAAAATCAATTTGCGCAAGCATTAAAGTCAGAGAAAAAAGAACCCTAGAAAGCCTAGAAAAAGAAACCTAGTGTGAAGACACTCCGTTACTTATCTCTAGCCAAATTCTAGAGGTAAAGCGCATTGGTAAATCAACGAACGCCGTGTGCCTCAACACCAGAAAAAAGAACAAGAAGAACATAATATTATATATTTAAATATTTTTAAACATTTTTAAAGTGTTATTCCACACTTAGGAAAGAAAAACCAGAAACCGACCAGGTCGGTTTCCAGGAGGCGCGGGTTCGAGTCCCGCTGCGTTCAAATTTTTATACGTTTTCTAAATAAGTATTTATATATTTAATTTAATCGACCAGGTCGGTTTCCAGGAGGCGCGGGTTCGAGTCCCGCTACGTTCAAATTTTTATACGTTTTCTAAATAAGTATTTTTCTTTCCTAAGTGTGGAATAACACTTTAAAAAATGTTTAAAAAAGGTATTGAAGTGTGATTGGACATAATTTTTCTCCTTTTTAATCTATCAAAGTAAAATATAATGTTATGATTCTTACCAAGTTCTTAGTTAGTTTAATTAATTCCTTTATTAGAAGCAACAGTGACGTAACAGCAATATTCCCTAAAGCGTAAATACGTCATTGTTGCACCAAATGTGTCATTAATGTATGACATAAAAAAATCATTGTAAGCTACTTCAATCATTTGTCAAATTGTGTCATGTCATGGTCACTAGTAGGCGTTAAATACCTACTTTATAGAGATCCAAACGACCATAATATTTGTAACGCACTTAATTTTTTTTATATCATAAATGGGTTAAAAATGTTATTTATTTAAAATATGTAAACTTAAAAGGTTTTAATTAGATTCAACTCGATTCTGGAAATTTTAAACATTGTTAAACTGCTTTAATATTATATTATTTTTTAGAAAACGTGCAAAAAAATTTAAGGTGATGCGATTGACAAGTTCTTATACGGTTACTAAAAAAGTATTTTTCTTTATTAAGCGTGACGTAACACAGAAAAAAATACTTAAATTTGATAGTATTATTGATATTAATAGCATAACAAATAACATTTTTTTTTTGTAGCCAAAATAATATTTTTTTTACCGATAACTACTCAAAAATATAAAATTAATATTCATAATGTAACGCAAGCGTGTAAACGTCCTATTCGGTAGCAGACATCAGAAGTGGACACTACACAAAGTATTGATTAAACGCCAAAGGCGAGATAAGGCCTTTACAATCTGAAGCCAGGTGATTTCTACCTTAAAATTAATTATTTAAATTTTGTGCCTATAATATTTTTTTATTTTTTCTTAGTTGACAGAGCTTAACGCTGTATTTCTCGAATAGGACTGAAAACCACTTTAATAGAAATATATTTAAAAAATACATTCCTTCTCGTCGCTAGTACACACTGTACTTTATAACTTTTCTATAAATTTTCCAATATTGGAAAAAGCGTCGATAGAAAAAGAAGCGAGATTTTAAAAGTTTTAAATTACATTTAAATTTTGTTTTAAGATTGATAAACGGAAGCTGATCTGGATGGTTTTCATTTTTTTTTTAGCTTTAAGCTGTATCCCGCACACAGCAGGGTAAGCAGAGGGAACCTAATGTTAAGACACTCCGTTCCCCACTTTCTGCCGAATTCTGAAGGCATTGCGTGTTAAGTGGCAGAACTCAACGCCGCGCTTAACCTCGACAGCAGAGCGAAGAAATGGAAATATAAATTTAAATAAATATTTCATCTCCTCGAGTGGGGATCGAATCCACAACCAGTCGGATTTACAGTCACACTTCGTGCCACTGCGCCACGACTGGCCTGGATTTAAATATAGTTTGAATAAATAACTGGCAAGTACTAATAATCTGATACAAGGATATCACAGTGAAAATGAACAAGAACATATTCAGAAGTTCAAAACGTTTACACATGTCTAGAGAATGAGTAACAAAAACAATATTTATGTTGAAAAAGAGAGTAAATGGGCGATAAGAAAGGCATGGAGATACCTCAGTTGAGGGAGTCGCCCTACTTTAAAAGACAGAGGGCCTCCACAGAGGGCCTTTATGAGTATGAAGCAATATCAGGAGGTATGAGGTAATCTATTACCTAGTACCTCTTTCAACTCGTCCCCTAGGACGCTACGGCCTCTGCGTACCTTTTTCACCTCGTCCCCTAGGACCAGATTAAAGAGGTACGCAGAGACCGCAGCGTTTGGCGCTCCATTCTATCTGTTTAATTATAAAGCGTTAAAGTAAAAAAAATATCTAATTCATAAATAGAATTCAATGATGTTGGTACATATACAAAAAAAATGTAATTTAAATATAATATATTACATATAATCAATTAATCATAAAATCAATCAGCTTCACGCTGTATCCCGCACACTGCACGGTAGGCAGAGGGAACCTAATGTTAAGTATTACATATGAGTAATAAAAATGCATGTGTTTCTCGCCTTATTCAATACTAGACTGAGTGGACACAATATTTTATGGACACAATATTTTATGAGATATCGATCGCGAGTCGAGGTCGAGATAGATAACACTCTTGGAATCTTAAATTATGATTTTTATTACTGATAAAAAACTAGATGCAGGTCACACTTATGATATTAAAAAATAAATGCCTTTCTTAAAAAAAATCAAATTATCTTCACGCTGTATCCCGCATAAAGCAAGGTAGGCAGAAGGAACCTAATGTTAAGACACTCCGTTCCCCACTCTCTTTCTAGCTTTATTATATTATGTTGTAGTGCATAAATTCATAAATGTTCCTAAATATTTCTTTCCCAGTCCTTTCTCATTGAAAGAACTGCTGTACTTATTGAGCTAGGAACCCATCCTCCTCTTTGGAGACAGCAGCGCCATGGTCTGAAATATGATTGGTATCGCGACAATTGTGGATTCGATATGATAATATTAAATATTTCATTTCTTCGAGTGGTAATCGAACCCACAACCTGTCGCGTTTACAGTCACACTTTGTGCCCCTGCGCTTCGACTGGCCTCTAACGACGTTGATTTCCGCAACTCAACATGCAATGTTTCGAAAATTTAAATGTCTTACACTACCTTGCTTTATATTGAACGGGAAGCAGAAAAAAAAGTATTATTAATATTTTAAAAATATTTCACTTAAACTCCTTCCACACATATATATATGTATAAGAGAAATAATTAAATTATTTTTTCCTTATAAATTTTACACTCTTCTCTTTTTAGACGAGGTGTTAAATATCTAAGTATATAATTTAGTAGCACCCGTCATCATTCTAAAATTAAAGCGAGGAGTACTACACGATGAAAGCGTTGGGTGTCAGTGGATTTGTTCATTTTATTTTGGATTTTCCTTATTGCGTAAATTGGGAAACACACTTAAGATTTTTATTTTTGATATTTTTTATTTAACTTACAAAAGTCTTTTATAAAAATTATATTTTGTTTATGGGAACGTAGTGTTTTAACGGTAAGGTCCCGGGTTCCCTCTTTCTACTATGCTATATTGCGGGATACATAAGATGCCAAAAAAAGGTTTTTTTTTTTTTATTTGAATTGCTTGTGGGTTTGAATATCAATCTGAGAAATATGATACAAGAAAGTAGATTTGCCGCTATCGTCATTATCATTTTTTAGTTTTATTTAAATTTATAGTAATGCAAACTTAACTATCAATATAGAAAATTGTTAGCATCTCTGTAGGGAGATTTTTACAAATTACTAAGAAACCCAAAGATAATGACTAAGAACTATCGCCTGGAAAGAGAGAATGCTAATTATTAAATATTTTTAACATTTTTAATATGAACACTTTAAAAATGTAAAAAATATTTTATAAATAGCCCACTTAGGAAAGAAAAATACTTATTTAGAAAACGTATAAAATTTTTACAGAGATGCTAACGACATAAATAAGTTGTAACACGCGTGTAAAAATTTCGACGTAGCTTGATGAGAACGTATGGCTTAGTGGTCCGAGCGCCTGGTCGGTTTCCAGGAGGCGCGGATTCGAGTCCCGCTACGTTCACGTTTTTATAAGTTTTCTAAATAAGTATTTTTCTTTCCTAGGTGTGGATTAACACTTTAAAATGTTCAAAATGGTCTACTATTCCTTTTAGCAAGGTTAAAAAAATATTGATCTTAGATTTTTCGTTTATCAGCCATTGCAATGGCTCAAGAAGTACAGTGTCAAACAGCAATATTTACATTACTGAAGCCATACAACAATAACTGTCTAAACTTGTCGAGGTGAATGAATGTAGTTAACTGATAGGATACGTTATCGAAAGTTAATAAAATTCGTTATATAGAGGTAAATAATACTTTTAACATTTTTAAAATGTTATTCCACACTTAGGAAAGAACACACTTATTTAGAAAACGTATAAAAATTTGTACGTAGCGAGACTCGAACCCGCGCCTCCTGGAAACCGACCAGGTCTAGTCTGGTCTGGTTCACATTCCCGTTCACATTTTTATACGATTTCTAAATAAGTAAATAATACTTTCTTTTTATATTTTGCAAGAATGGAAATTCGTTATAAAAAGGTTTTGAACAAATATATTAATAATGTAGAGGTATATTTTGTACTAGGTGAATTCTAAAAAAACCACGAAACACGTGTTCAATAAAGTATTTTTAACAGCCTGAATTTAAATTTTTATAAAAATCGGTGGCAATTTAAAGATTTTTCCAAATAAATTTTAACCCCTTATTTGAACCCTTAGGGGGTGAATTCTTAAAAACCATGAAACACGTGTTCAATGAAATATTTTTAAAAGTCTGAATTTCAAATTTTATAAAAATCGGTGCCGTTTTAAAAAAAAATCCATACAAACTTTTAACCCTTATTTCATCCCTTTAGGGTTAAAATTTTTCAAAATCCTTTCTTAGTGGATGTCCAGAATATGAAAATAAACATCTGCCCAAATTTCTCGTTTCTAACATCAGCGGTTACGGCTCTGCGTGCGTCTGACCTCAGTCAGTCAGCACAGGTCCTTTTATATATATAGACTAAAGGGCGCGCGCGGCTTCGCCCTCTTATTAGGAGTGAGTTCTAAAAAACCACGAAACACGTGTTCAATAAAATATTTTTAACAGTCTGAATTTAAATTTTTATAAAAATCGGTCGCTCCGTTCTCTCTGACTACTCCGCTAGGGATAAAGCGTGAAGCTAGTTTAGTTTCCTTTTTTAATTTTTTTTCCTTACTTATAATTCGTACATAAAATTTAGTTACAAACTTAATATGTTACAAATTGCAAAATTATACCATATTAAATATGTAACGCTGTGTTTTGCATACAGCAAGGTGAACAGAGTGTCTTGTGTTAAAACACTCCGGTCCCATTAAGACACTTCCGTTCCCCAGTTTCCCCTGAATTCATTCTAAATGAAAATATTGAATATTTCAATGGGATTGAACCCACAACTGTCACGTTTTTGCCACGTTTTAAACTATTTAAACATTTCAATAAATGTACAAACAAACATAAGGTTTAGCAAAACATATTGTTACGTCAATCTTAATCCCAATCTGGTGAAAGCGAAATAATAAAATCTTAACAATGTCCAAATAGGTATTGCAATATTGTTGCATATTACGTTAGGGTAATTTAAGTTTTATTACATATATAATAGAGTCGATAATTGTTTGTAAATGTTGAAAGCCTGTAATGGCGTCGCTTGGTAGCACTTCCAGGTTTATTATGGGTTAGCACATGAGCTTAGCGGTAATCAAAGTGCTATAGTATAGGGTTGTACCAAAATTATAATAACTTAATAAATATATTGAATATATTGGAGACCGTCGTAGCGCAAGGGCACAAATGTGCGACTGTAACGCGACGGTTGTGGGTTCGATCCCTACTTATTTAAATATGTGTTTTAATTTTTTCGTTCTGGTACGAAGGCAAAAGGTGCGTTGAGTTACGCCACTCAACACATAATGCCTCGAAAAATTTCGGAATATTTTTACACTTTCACACAGGTTCTATCTGCTTACCCTGATGTGTGAGGGTTATAGCGTGAAACTGATTTAATTATTTAGTAATTATATTGAATCGTTTCACGCATTTGAAGTCATTGTGTATTAAGTGACGTGAGTATACGTAATACGTTATAAGGAACTCAACGCTACGCCTCGACGTTGGAACTCAGAAACGAAAATATTTAATATTTTATTTCCTCGAATGTGGATCGAACCTACAACCAGTTGCAACTACAGTCACACACTTGTGCCCCTGCGCCACGAAACCTCGTACATATACATCCTATTTTAATACAAAAAAGCCAAACCAAAACATAAAAAAAACATCGACATACCAGCCCCATAGCCTTGTAATCTACTATCGATCTGATATCCAAGGTGAAAATGATGTTGATGAGAGTATCAAACCAATTTGGGGCAAGGTGACGTCTCCCGTACCTCATTAGTTGAAGTAGGTGTTGTACTACGGAATTAACTATATGAGACGAGGGGTATCTTTGTTTTTAGTTTCACGCTGTATCCCGCAAATATCTGGGTTTAGTAGAGGGAAATTTGGAATCCAATGTTAAGACGCTCCGTTCTTTTTCTTTTTATGTGTAATTTTTGAGGCATTGAGCGACGGAATTAAACGCCGAACGTTGCCTCTTTAACAGAGCGAGGTAATGATAATATTAAATATTTAATTTCTTTGAGTGGAAATCGAACCCACAACCTGTTGCACTTATAGGCGCTCGCTTGTATCCTTGAGCGACGACTGGCCTCATTTTCAGTTTTTGTAATATATTTGTAAATTATGTTGTAAGAATATCTTTGTATTTGTACAGCCAAATGAAGGCAGCGTCTGACAGTAGTTGAGTTAAAAAGAGAGAAAGATATTGCGACAACCAAAGTAACCTGTAACCCACACAATGTAAGGCTAGTCACAGGGAACCGGGGAACCTAGTGGTAGACATTTCTGTTCCTCACTTTCCATTGAATTCTGGAGGCATTGCTTCGTCAGTAGAGCGAGAAAATAAAAAAAATAAACATTTTATTGCCTCGAGCGAGGATCGAACCCACAACCAATCGCTTATTCCCCAGCAATACAACTGTTCTCTACAAAAATAATAGAATCCACATACATTTAATTGTCACAAAATAAATTATTTTACCATATTTTGAAGCCTCCCAGTTTATTAAACAATATATTGGCCAGTCTCTACATCATTCCAGTCACGTTGACCACTATGTAATGCATCGCTGAACATTTCATACGTTCGATGTATGTATGTATTTACATCAAACGTGATCAATTTCAACGTACAGACAGACGACAATTATAATGTAGCCGAAAGCAAAATTGTTGTGTTGTATATATATATATATATATATATATATATACACTTTATTGAGACCAGTCGTGGCACAGGGGCACAAAGTGTGACTGTAAAACCGACTGGTTGTGGGTTCGATCGCCACTCGAGGAGATGAAATATTTAATTAAATTTATATTTCCAGTTCTTCGCTTCGGTCTAGAGGCAAAACGCGGCGTTAAGTTCTGCCACTCAACACGCAATGCCTCCAGAATTCGGCAGAAAGTGGGGAACGGAGTGTCTTAACACTAGGTTCCCTCTTCCTACCCTGCTGTGTGCGGGATACAGCGTGAAGCTGATTTTTGTAGATATTGTGCTTAAAATTGGTATATACATAGTTTATAATGGCTTACAGGTACTAGTATATGTTGAGTTTTTTTTAAATTTACCTTCCCATTGAATCCCGCTTACAGATAAAGGCGAACGAATTCTGGAGGCGTTGCGTGTTGAGCCGCAGAACTCAACGCCGCGCTTGTCCTCGACACCAGAGCGAAGAAATGGAAATATCCATTTAAGTAAATACATAATCTCCTCGAGTGGGGATCGAACCCACGACCAGTCGATTTTACAGTCACACTTTGTGCCCCTGCGCCACGACTGGCGTCACACAATACACATACATATATAAGTAGATACAGACAAACTTTTTTCCTTCTTCTTTCATCATCCATAAATAAAAAAATAAAACCAAAAAAAAAACTTACACCGTTAAACAAAAACCGTTTCTCATGCATCCAAGGTCGAAAAGTATGGAAGTAGCGTCCCATTATTCCGAGAACCCTACACGGCTTTGAATATACATACCTCAGTAGTTGTTAAGTGTGTTGTAATGTTACCAACATTTTTATTATATTTTTTAAACATTTTTAAAGTGTTATTCCACACTTAGGAAAGAAAAATACTTATTTAGAAAACGTATAAAAATTTGAACTCAGCGGGACTCGAACCCGCGCCTCCTGGAATCCGACCAGGAGGTTCAAATTTTTATACGTTTTCTAAATAAGTATTTTTATTATAGTTTGTGAAGGAAGTCCACACAATGGTGTGACAACATAATAAAGTGAACTGGGTCCGCTTTCTCGTTTGGTCTTTGGTAGCTACAAATAAATGTGGTTATATATGTATGTATGTATGTATATATTCGTTGTATGAACATGGAAAGGTGTGGAGTAGATGTTATTTACATTTTAAATCTTTTTTTTATTTGTCTTTCGTTTATTTTTTTTTTGGTTAACGCTGTGTGTTGTGTAGCAGGATAGGTAGATCTGGGAACCTAGTGTTAAGACACTTCGTTTCCCATTAAGACATTTTCGTTCCCTATTTCCGTTGAATACTTGAGGCAATGCGTTTTGAGTGGGAACTCAATTAAATATTAAAAAAAAAAAAATTTCGAATGAGAATTGAACATACAACTGTCGCATTTACAGTCGCACTCTTGCGCCACTACACCAGGATGGTCTCATATGAATATTGTCATAGAATGAATATTGTCATAGATTTGAATGTTTGAGGTTTATTTATTTCATCAAATTGTAATCTGTAATTTTTAAATCTATATTGCTATAGTTAAAACATATTTTTTAAAGTTATTTATAATCGTAATTTAAAATGCATGCAAAGCATTTCTTTTATTTTAATCATACTTCTACGAAATAATAATTAATTATTATTATTATAGCTTTTTTTAAATTATTATTATAATTTATTTTTTTAGAGTATGTGCGCGCATCCACATTATTATATAGACATGGACAGGTGAAAGTTTCAGTTTTTCATATACTAAGAAAAGCTCAGCTTTCATTTACTAAAATAAGAAATAAATAGAAAAGCTATGTCAAAACCAAAAAGACTAGATAAAATCTAGAATTTTTCTGTCTCTACAATAAATCCTTTTAGAATAAGAAAAAGGCAGTAATTAAAAGTCGTGTCAGACTGCTTCACAAGTACTTGTTACGTATCTCGTTCTTTTATTCCACACTTTGCACAGTTATTTTCATTTTTTTTAGTTTCAAGCTGTATCCCGCATATTGCTGGGAACCTTGTGTTAAAACACTTAGTTCCATACTTCCCGCAACGTTGAGTTAAATAATCCGTTCCCCATTTTCCACTTAATTTTCGAGACGCTGTATGTCAAATGGTAAAACACTGTGCAGAGATTTGTCCATGAGTGGTAATGGAACCCACGACCGTCGCGCTTACTCTGCACGCAACGACGACTTCATTATTTTTAGTTAATGATTTTATAAATGAAAATCAGCTTCACGCTGTATTTCGCGCACAACTGGGTAAGCAAAGGGAACCTAGTTTTCATACACTCCGTTCCCCACTTGTTGAACGACGGAGCTCAACGCCGCGCTTTGTTTCGACACCAAAGCGAAAAAACTAAATTATTATATTCATTATATATTTTATATCATCGAGTGGAGATCGAACTCACAACCAGTCGGTTTTACAGTCACACTTTGTGCCCCTGCGCCACGACTGGCCCTTTTCATCGAATATAATTATTTAAAAGATTATGGCCCACTTCGCTAATTTCCCTCGTGAACTTTAAGATGAATGGATGAATCTTGATGAATAAAGGGTATTAGTGGTTTTATAAATTACCTGAGAAGGGCACCTCGTATTATGAATTAAATAAGGTAAGCCTTAAAGAGACATACATATATAAGAAAATTTGCTCAATTTACTTTTTTTTTTTTTTTTTTAAAATCAAATCAAATCAGCTTCACGCTGTATTCCGCACACAGCAGGGTAGGCAGAGGGAACCTGGTGTTAAAACACTCCGTTCCCCACGTTTTTGGACTATATTGAAAATGAAAAAAATATTATAAATAATATAAAAATATTCTATATAAATATATAACGCGCCTTCGTAGCGCAAATGGCATAAGTGTGCGACTGTAAACGCGATGGTTCTATGTTTGACTCCAAATCGGGGGAATATTTTTTACTCTCTCGTTCTAGTAACAAAGCTAAGCGATAAAACACTCAACGCCTACAGAATTCGGCGAAATGGGAAACGGAAATGTTTTAATGGAGAACAAAGTGTCTTAACACTAGGTTCCCAAGTTCCTCCCACCTCCCTACACCGCTATGTGCGGGAAACAACATGAAGCCACACAAAAATATAAAGGAACAAAAACATAAAAATATAACAATAAATTGTATTGTTATGACATTCTGAGTAAACGCAGCGGTACTAACTCCAATTTTTCACTTTAATAACGCCGTAATGGAAGGAAAGGAATATTTTTCTCAGAAATGTTTATTTGATTACACTTTATATGCTAATTTATTTATAATTTAGAAAGCTTTTAGTTTATATTTTATTAAATAACTGTTTGTTATGTTTCGATTTTGATCATTGCTCATAGAAAAATTATGATTATCTTTGCTGTATCCGACGGCAAATGGAGAACAGAGTGTATTAACACTAGTATCTGCTCTGCATATTATAAATGCAAAAATAAAGAATTTGATTAATTAATTTTCTAGCTGTTGCAGTGAGACAAGTCGCGGCGTTGAGTTTCGCCACTCAACTGGCAACGCCTCAAAACTCAGAATTCGGCGAAAAGTGGGCAACGAAAGTGTCTTAATAAAAATAGTGTATGTTAACATTAGATTCTCATGTTCCCTCTGCCTACCCTACATAATATTTATTGAAAATTATTTATTAACTTATTTTTTTATTATTTATACATAGTTACTACAAGGCCAGTCGTGGCGCAGGGGCACAAAGTGTGACTGTAAAACCGACGGGTTCGATTCCCACTCGAGGAGATAAAATATTTACTTAAATTTATATTTCTATTTCTTCGCTCTCGTGTCGAGACAAAGCGCGGCGTTGAGTTCTGCCTCTCAACACGCAATGCCTCCAGAATACGACAGAAAGTGGGGAACAGAGTGTCTTAACACTAGGTTCCCTCTGCCTACCCTGCTGTGTGCGGGATATAGCGTGAAGCTGATTTTGATTTATTTACTACAAGGTACCTAAAATTGAACCTTAAAAAATATACAAAATAAAAAGTTATCTGCCTTGCTAATTATAAATGCAGAAATATAGTATTTGATTAATTAATTTCCTAGCTCTGGTAGTGAGACAAATCGCAGCGTTGAGTTTCGCCACTCAACTGGCAACACCTCAAAACGCAGAATTTGGCCAAAACTGGACAACGAAAGTATCTTAACAAAAATAATGTATGTTAGCATTAGATTCCCAGGTTCCCTCTGCCTGTTCTACTACACAGTGTAAAACTAAAAAAAATATAGGCATATCCCAAAGAAAATTGCAAAAAAAACTATGCAATAAGCTTTTTACGTATGAAAAATTAAATATGAAATGTAAAACACGTACATATTATATAAATCGTATTAAAGCTAGGGCTAGCTAAAGGAACTAACCAGCGAAGCGATAGTATCGTAATTACGAAATAAAAGCACTCTATAATAGTTCAAAACAACTTTTAACTCTGGAACAGCTTTATATGAGAGTGTAATTTTTTTTTATCTTTTTGATTAGCTATTTTTTTTTAATTATGAATAGTGTTGGTGTATGATATTTTGTGTTTGGATATACATTTTATATAGGAGTAAAAAAAAAAAATTAGCTTCACGCTGTATCCCGCACACAGCAGGGTAAGCAGAGAGAACTTAGTGTTAAGACACTCCGTTCCCCACTTTCTGCCGAATTCTGGAGGCATTGCGTGTTGAGGGGCAGAACACAACGCCGCGCTTAATATAGGAGTATGTCGTGTCAGATTGGGAACGCGATGGTTGTGGGTAAGAAGCGGATAGCTCTAATAAAAGCGCGGCGTTGAGTTCCGCTGCTCAGTTAGCACTAAGCAGTACGTCGATTTTCAGTACAACAACAGAAATATACACGACTGAGGCCAGTCGTGGCGCAGGGGCACAAGGTGTGCCTGTAAACGCGATTGGTAGTGGGTTCGATCCCCACTCGAGGAAATTTAATATTTATTTACATTTATATGTCCATTTCTTCACTCTGGTGTCGAACCAAAGCGCGGCGTTGCCTGCTGCTGCCACCACTCAACAAGCAATGCCTCCAGAATTCGGCGGAGAACGGAGTGTCTTAGCACTAGGTTCACTCTGCCTGCCCTGCTGTGTGCGAGATACAGCATAAAGCTGCTTTCTTTTTTCTTTTTTGATTAGTTTGTGTTTTAGTACCGTATAAATAACTATATGAACTTGAAAAACTTACAAACTACGTACAAGTTACAACACCTAAATTTTATTTATATATATTTATACGAATAAATATTTTAATAAAAACGTAAATATAAACTCTACTTTATACCTACATTTCTTTTCCTTATAAATCGGCAAAAACAATTTTACTAAAACCCAAGTACCGCCGCCGGCGTACGTGTTAGTGACGTGAACTGCCCCTCTTTAAACTTAACGAAGCTACGTATATAAACCTATTCTTAACTCAATTTTCCTATAAATATACTGGATGCATATAAGAAATTTATATAGTTCACGAGATAATGCTGGATATTTTTATGATTAAACAAAAAAAAAATGTATAAAAGCAGCTAAGAATATTCTAGAGATATTGATTTTTATTATGATTATTATATCATATTCACATAAGGAAATGTTCAAAATATATAGATAGATACTCGAAACTTTATTTAGCGAAAAAAAATTATAATTTACTAAGGACTTGATCCAGGCTTCGTTCGCTTGAGCTACACAATTATTTTTTAACATTTTTAAACTATTATTCCACACTCAAAAAAACTAAATTACTTGTTAAGAAAACGTACAAAAATTTGAACGTAACAGGATTTGTTACGATTGGTGAGGCTTAGTAAGTCAGAGCGCTTAGGAATTTTTGTACGTTTTCTTATTAAGTCAGCTTCACGCTGTATCCCGGACACAGCAAGGTAGGCAAAGGGAACCTAGTGTTATGATACTCGGTTCCCCACTTTCCGACGAATTCTGGAAGCATTGCGTGTTGAGTGGCGGAAATCAACGCCGCGCTTTGCCTCGACACCAGAGCGAAGAAATGGTAATATAAATTTAAATAAATATTTAATTTCCTCGAGTGGAGATCGAACCCACAACCAGTCGATTTTACAGTTCCACCTTGTGCCCCTGGGCCACGACTGGCCTCAACTAAGTAATGACACAGCATACTTAAAGTTCCGTAACATATTGTACTAGAAATATGATTTAGTTTTTTCTATATTATAGGATTGCCAAAAGAGATTTGATCACTTATTCTGTAAATATTTATTTCTATGTTTTTTATGTATTTTTGTTAAAAAATTGACTTCTATCATTATACATTTTTTACCCCCAAGTTATAAAAGGGGGTGCTATAAGTTTGGCTTGTTTCTTTGTGTGGGGTGTGTGGCATCGGCCTCCCCAAAGGAATGAACCGATTTTGATGTAGTTTAACCGTTTGATGATTATCAGATTTTTTCTAGTTGTTTGTTTGCTTCTTATTGCTGGTTGTGTCGGGGGTTTTTAGTAATCGATTATTATCTATTTTCCTTAATAAAGTAGCTAAGAAGATAAAGTGCTAATATTTTTTTTGCTTAAATCGTATTTTTTAGCATCACGCTGTATCCCGCACACAGCAGGGTAAGGGAACCTAGTGTTAAGACTCCGATTTTCCGCCAAATTTTGGAAGCATTGTGTGTTGAGTAGCGGAAAATATTAAACATTTAATTTTCTCGACTGGAAATCGAACCCACAAACCGTGGCGCTTACAGTATTTTGTACACTGCGCCACGACTGGCCTCAAATAAATTGTGCTATTACATTTAAAATGTTATTTATTTTGGCGACCGTCGTAATCGGCTTAACTGATATTCTTGAATTACAAGTATGGTTTCCTAATAACTTACTTAATGTCACTTGGAAAAAGGTATTGACTTTGTATACGATAAATATTTCTAAGAGAATTGTTTAAGTATTCTTTTTATTTTTAAGTTCCAAGGCCGTTGAGTTCAAACGTTTGGCTGTGAAAGCGATGTTTGTGGGTTTGGTTCCAATTCGGGGATATTTTAATATAATTTCAATTCACCTTTTTGATAACACGGCAAAGTGCTGTCTCGGAAATATTTAAGTTTTGTATTAAAAATAGTCAAATGATAAAAGGTTCTTTTATCATTTGCCTTTTAAAATAGTCAAAATAGACAGACTAGACTTCAATAGATTTCTTCCACCCACTGCTTTGTAAGAGAGATTAAATTATATACAGTTAGATTTAAGTCACCTTTTGTATACAATTAACAAGTCTTTTTTAATATGAAACATGTTTAAATAAAATTATCGAGAGGCCAGCCGTAGCACAGGGGCACAAAGTGTGGTGTAGGTTGGATACCCATTCGACGAAATGAAATATTTGCTTAAATACATATTTTCATTTCGTCGCTCTGGTGTCAAGGCAAAGTGCGGCGTTGAGTTCTGCCATTTAACACGCAGTGCCTCCCGAATTTGGCGGAAAGTGGGGAACGGAGTGTCTAAACACCAAGTTCCCTCTATGCTGCATTGTGTGGGATAAAATTATATGTAAATATAGATAGAGGCCTTCTTAGCGCAGAGGTACAAGTGTGTGACTGTAACACAACAGTTGTGGGTTCGATCCCCGCTCGAGGGAATGAATTATTATTTCTTCATAATTTCATGTCTTCGCTCTGACACCAAGGCAAAAGCCCACCGTTGAGGTACGCGACTCCACACGCAATGTCTTGAAAAAATCGGCGGAAAATGGAGAACGGAGTGTCTTAACATTAGATTTCCTCTGCCTATCCAGCTATGTGCGGGATACGTCATAAAATTCTTTTTTTTTAATTGTATACGGCTTACAATAATTATTAATTATAATTATTAATAATCATTTATTACTTCTGCAGTAATAAACAATAACATTTCATTATTAAATATTTTTCTTTACAACAAATAAAATCAACATTCAATCAATTAATCAAAAATTATCAATATTAAAATACCTAGATTGACCACAACCTCTGCAGTTTTTCTATTTCTATGTTTCTCCTCTCCTACCTAGTGAAATTAAATTAAATCAAATTAACTTCACGCTGTATCCCGCACACAGTAGGGTAAGCAGATGGAACCTACTGTTAAGACACTCCGTTCAAGTTCTGAAGGCACTGCGTGTTGAGTGGCGGAACTCAACGCCGCTCTTTGCCTCCACACCAGAGCGAGGAAATGAAAATATAAATATTTCATTTCCTTGTGTGGGGTCGAACCCACAACCAGTCAATCGACGTTTCTATCTGTCTGTATTTAAAAGAAAACAGTTGCAGACTCTAATAGAAAACTAACTAAAATAATCTTAAAAAATATATTTTTCAATAACTTTTTTTCTTACAAATTATATTTTTGTATCTAACATATTGTGTCAACCTTCAAAAGGCGTCATCTATTTAAAATACTCACTTGGGCAGCAGATATGGCAGCTGGAATCAAATTGGCATCATCACCACTCCTGGAGCTGCGGCTGCCACGGTCTGAGCTCTCATCCTCAGATTCCGAGTGGAACGAGCTGACAGACACCGAGTGCGGGTCACTGAGCTTCAACTTCAAGCAGTCACGACGCATTGTAAAGAAGTTTATGTTATTGTCATGTTTTAAACATATTTTGTTAGGTTTGCTCTTTGGTTTCACTTTGGGAAAATTTATTTTGGTTATTTGGTTTTTGTTTTCTTTTTATTTGTTTTTTATCTAGGAATTTGTTTAATGAGAATTAGGTTATTTGGGACGTCTTTTGCGTGGTTTTCGAGGGTATAAGTATTTTTAATATTAAAAAAAAAAGAAATTTTTTAGAAAGTATCCACTGTACCATTACTATGTATGTATGTGAAAAATGGTAGGCGGATTGGATTTAGTTTTCACTTCATACTATAAGGTAAACAATGATAAAAACATTAAAAAAATATATTTATATAGTTTTCTAAAAAAATTAAATTAAATTAGCTTCACGCTGTATCCCGCACACAGCAGGGTAGGCAGAGGGAACCTAGTGTTAAGACACTCCGTTCCCCACTTTCTGCCGATCTCTGGAGACATTGCGTGTTGAGTGGCAGAACTCAACGCCGCGCTTAACCTCGACACCAGAGCGAAGAAACGGAAATATAAATTTAAGTAAATATTTCATCTCTTCGAGCGGGGATCGAACCCACAACCAGTCGGTTTTGCAGTCACTCCTCGTGCCGCTGCGCCACGACCGGCCTCTATAGTTTTTTATATTTATTATTATAAAATTTAAGTAATTCAATTAAATTTTTATATATTTCACCTAAGTTTTTGCATTTTAAATTAATTAAATGGAAATAATAAACGACATACAGCCTGTGCGATATACAAAATAACGTTATATTATTATAATAACAGAATTATAAAACGCATCTCTTAAGTTATCTAAGTCTAGATAGATTAGTATAGAAGTCATATCCAAGAGAAGGGAATGCATCCTTTCTCGCATAGCAGGATAGGCAGAGTGAAACTAGTGTCTAGACGCTCCGTTCTCCATTTTCAAATTGCGTGTTGAGTGGCGGAGCTCAACGCCGCGACTAATTGAGTTATACAATTTAAATATCAATTTAATTGTAAATCAGCTTCACGCTGTATCCCGCACACAGCAGGGTAGGCAGAGGGAACCTACTGTTAAGACACTGCGTTCCCCACTTTCTGCCGAATTCTGAAGGCATTGCGTGTTGAGTGGCAGAACTCAACGCCGCTTAATTTTTAAATTTAATTTAATTTTAATTGAAATTTCATCGAAAACACAGCTGTGTTTTGCTAGTAAATTCACGAAATACCCGGGTCGCCCAGTTAGTCAATCAATCAATATCAGCAAATTGATATCTAATTACATTGTTAAAGCATTATACGTTTTGATACAAAGCATTACGGTTTATAATACGATATATTATGTTTGTTATTACGCAGTGTTCATTATTCGCCTCGGTTGTCACGAACATAACTACTAAGGCATAGGGTTCCCATACTTTTTTTGGGTAAAAAACGGATTTTTAGTAGTTTTTTTTATTATAATATTAAAAATGATTGAAATTATTGTTTATAATTAATTTGCTTTGGTCATTCTTTAGTTTACTATCAGATATCGATAAATCGATTTCAACCTAGAATCGACATTAAAATTGTTCTGCTAGGTAATAAGGAATTAACAAAACATAATGAAAAGCTTAAAATAATTTTAAATCTCTATCTGTTTCTAAAAAATTTGAACCGTCTTACTGACTGGCAATGGAAAAATATTTAATATTAATTTATAAACAAACGCCTACAAAGTGTAATTCAATTATAACAATAACTAAAATTGGACGTGAGACATATCTCGTATCTAAACGAAGTTCTAATCAAGTAAAACGTTCCAGTTGTATGTTTCAAGCTACTGTAGAATCAGTAGGAAATGCGCATATTTTTAATATGAAAAATGTATAAACATAAAATGATAACTTGAATCTAAAATATTATAATAATAGATAAACGCAACTTGTTGTGGGTTGGAACCCCACTCGATTATGTACTTGAATTTATTTCTTCGCTCTGGTGTCAGGGCAAAGCGCGGCGTTGAGTTCCGCCACTTAACACACAAAACCTCCAGAAACCAGCGGAAAATGGGGAATGGAGTGTCTTAACACTAGGTTCTTTCTGCCAATTCTGCTGTATGCAGTATACAGCGTGCGCGTAAATGTGATAAAGAATTACTTGTGTGGAAAATTCCATAAAAAACCATAAATAATGGTGAACCTACATCGTAACCTTACACTGCTCGGACGAGACAGTTTGGGTCTTAGCGCGTCCGCAACGGTCTCCGTGATGACTTTATAACACGATGTAGACGGCTTTTACTTTTTGTTTATGTAACATTAGTTATTTATTAGCTATAATTATAATAATTTATGAATATTGATCATTTATCGCGTGATTAATTTAAATCAGCTTCACGCTATATCCCGCAAGTTGCAGCAGGATAGACAGTGGTAACATTTCTTCTACACTCCACCCTTCACTTTCTGCCCATTTTTTCGAGGCATTGCATGTTGACGACTGGCGGAACTCAACGCCAGGTTTTTGCCTAGATGCCAGAGCGAAAAAATGTAAATATTAATAAATAATAATTCATTTCCTCGAGTGAGGATCGAACCTACAACCGTCGCGTTGCAGTTACACCCCTGTGGATGGACCTCTATGGCTTATATAATATTAGTTATTTATTAGTCATTATTATAATAATTTATGAATATGGACGCTAGCTATATGATGATTTATCGCGTGATTATGACGCAATAATGGCTTGGTTTGATGGAAATTAGAATAATCTGTATGCAAATGTATCTAAGCGTTGATAAGATGATGGTGGCTGCGTGGTTGTGGTTGTTTCTATTTAAAGCTTTACGCTGTATCGCGTCCATAGCGGGGTAGGCCTAGGCAGGAAACTAGGAGGAAACCTAGTGTTGAGACACTCCTCCCTCCCCACGAACCGCCGATTTCTAGAGAGATTATGAGTTGCGTGGCCGAACTCAACGTCTCATGTTGCCAGAGCGAAAAAAGTTAAATAATTCATTCCCCCGAATGTGAATCGAACCCACAACTGTCGCATTTACAGCATTTATTTTGGTAAGAAATTTGAACCTTGCACCTACTTAAAACAAAAAAAACGTATGAAGATATGTTTGTTTTGTTTTCTTATTCCAGACAAACTGTTAAAAAATAGAGTTTGTTTTATTACAAAAATGCTAAATGTGGAACGTAAGGTTCCCTCTGCGTTGTTGTGTGCGGGATACAGCGTGAAAGTTAAAAAAAGAAGAAACATATGCAAAAATATATGCAAAAATTAAATAAATAAAAGTACATATCTTTATATAACGTAAAAGCACATAGACACTATGAATTTCCCATACAAATAAAACGGTATAAAGTATTAAAGATATATTTTAAGAACTTTTCAAAGAAAATTTTAATATAAGCAACATACATATTAGTACCTACATATTTCTAAAAATCTTCTGTAAACATTTTTAAAATATTTCAACCGAGTACACCTCGCCGTCGCTGTATGAAAGGCAGCCAGAAAGGGAATAAGAATTCAAAATATTAAATCCTTAAGTAAAAATGCTTTGAAAATGCAGATTTACGTGATTTTACTCACAATTTTTAAATATAAAATGTTATATAATATTATATATAATATAAATATAGATATAAACTTGTATATGGACTATTGGAATTAATTCCCTTAAACAGCGATACAGTGAAATATATAACTAAAAACTTAACATCTTATAACTGTATAATATACGTAAAAACCACGAGGATTTCCTGAGGTGGTTCAGTACAAATAGTTTGATAATAGAAGAGGTGAAAGAGGCAGGGCCTGCCAAAGCGAAAAAACTAAAGAAAATTTTAATTCAAAACTCAAAACTCTATAATAATACATGATAAGGCATGTGATAAATATTACTAAGAAATGACAAAAATATAGCGCAGCAAAATTAAAGGGAACTAGAATCGATTGACATTATATTTAGAATGTCCTTGCCGATTTTATTGTAGGTGCGTTAAACGTTATGTTTCTTATTCATCTGTATGGAATTTTGTGTTTATGTCCGCATTGGCTCTGTCTTCCCGATATTAGACTTCAAATCGAATTTACTAGTTTATTTTATTTTTTCAGGTTCACGCTGTATTCCGCACGCAGACGAATAGACAGAGGGAACCTAGTCTTAAGACTCTGTTTCCAACTTTCCGACGAATTCTTGAGGCATTGCGTGATGAGTGGCGGAACTAAACGCCACGCTTTTGCCTCGACACCAGAGCGAAGAAATTAAATATAAATGTAAATAAATATTTCACTTTTTCAAGTGGGGATCAAACCCACAACCTGTCTTGTTTGCACACTTTGTACCACTGCGTCACGACTGGCCCCTACATGAAAGATATTATATATCAATCAATGTTATTTAGCAATTAACAAAGTAATAGAACCTAAAATAATGTTTTTTTTTGTTTGTTTGTTTTTGTTCACGCTAATCTCAGAAACTACTTGACTTATTTAAGTGTAGTTGTCACAATTCTATTTAGAATAGATTTGTTTCATTTAAATCGATTCATAAAGGAAAATGTTATATCAATATAAATATAAATATTTGGTTCGAGAAAATTGCAACATTTTTTAAATTGACTAACCTGAAACTTGAAATTTGAAGTCTAGACCTTTAAAATGATAATTTAAATTTATTGGAACACTAAAGTAATTCAGATTATTAAATAAAGAACAATTCTTTAGTAGTTCAAGCGGGCGAAGCCACGAGCGGCATATCTCTTGAATCATGAAAAATGAGAAAATCGTTTAGTCATTTATCATTTCGCTTTCATCACCTTCCATTAGGATATAAAAGCTCCTTAACACAAATATTAAAATGACCTAAAAAAATGTTAAACATTAAAAGAAAAACAGGAAGAAATTTGAAATACGCCATACTACATCCGCTTCACGTACACAGGAGTTCAACAGAATACCGGAACTCAAAAGAATACCGAAATAAAGATAATTTATTCACCCTAGTTGGGTTCAAACCCACAACCGTTCCTTTTGCACACGCTGCCCCACTGCACCACTACAGCCTACAATACCACACGGAAAATATTTTATTTCTCACAATCTCAAAACCAATGTGTTTTATGTCTGTCTGAAGACATTCCATTGGATCCAACCTTCAGTATAATCGATATCGTAAACAATTTCGATACATCGATCAGTTTACATTTCAATTAATTCGGATGTTTTAGTATAATTTATTGGTTTAAGGATTTCGATCGGTCTTGTCTTTACTACGTTTTATATACGTAATATGAAGCCGTAGGTTGTGTATGACCGTAGGTACAGTGGGCCAGTTGTGGCAAAGTGGTACAAGTATGGCTTTAATAACAGCAGGGTGTGAGTTCGATTCCTACTCGAGGAAATGAAATATTTAATATTTTTATTTCCTAGCTCTGGTAAGGAGGCAAAGCGCTTCGTTGAGTCGGTGGAAAGTGAGTAAAGAAAGTATCTTAAGTGGTCAGAGTGTCATAAAACTAGGTTCCCAGGTTCCCACTGCTTGCCTAGATATGTGCAGAATACAGCTTGAAGTTAATTAAATAAAAAAAAATAATAATCATAAAAAAATTAGTATAGTGGATATATACATTAAAACTTGATGTATTCCTCGGTAAATGAACTAACAAATTTTTAATTTGAGTCAATATTTTTTGTGATTTGCGCATTTTATTATAAACTAATTTCGTACTTTGAATGTGGTTGTTATAATTGAAAATATAATAAAAATTAATAAAGTTAATTTTTTTTGATTATTTATTATAAAAAAAATATTTAAGGAAGACATCATTTTTAATCCTAAATCGTATTTAGGGCATGTATTGCTAGAAGAGGTTGATGACAGTGGACGAGGCGAAAGAGGTATGTAGAGACCGTAGCGTTTGGCTCTCCGTTCTCTCTGACTACCCCGCTAGGGAGAAAGCGTGAAGCCAGTTAAAGTTATAGTTTATAGTTCTAAAACGTATATTAAATACCAGGAACTTTTTGTTGCTTTTCCAAAGCTTCTACGTAGAATTTAATTTAAATTGCTAAAATTATTACATAATTAATCCCGGGAAGAGCAAAGCTTTGCTTGCTTACTCATAAGCTTTGCATAATAACTATGTTGTATTATAATCTTATGGTATATCAGTCGTGGCGCAGCGGCACAAAGTGTGACTGTAAAACCGACTGGTTGTGGGTTCGATCCCCACTCGAGGAGATTAAATATTTACTTACATTTATATTTTCATTTCTTTACACTGCACGCAACGCCTCCAGAACTCGGCAAAAAGTGGGGAACGGTGTTATTTAACTAGGTTCCGTTCCCTCTGGGTAGGCACCCTGTTGTGTGCGGGATACAGCGTGAAGCTGATTTTAATAAAAATTTTGATACTGAGTGGTAGATAGACATCGCACAAAATTAAGTTTATAGCTTTCTTGGAGAATGTAGAGGACATATAAGAGGGGATTTCTCGAATTTCTTAAAGATAACTGGTACCAACGAGATTTTATGTTTTGTAGTCTAGGCTAATGAAATTGTAAGCAAATTTTGATATGGCTTATAAACGAAAACATATTTAAACGTTATTTTTTTCAAGATTTAAAGTAATGACAACTGCAATAAAAGTTATAAAGAAAAAAATATCTTTCATCTAAATAAATAAGAAAATATAATAGTATTTTACTATTTGAGTGATTTTAGTGGCACATCACTATTTTACTTTTTTCTAAGGTTCCTTATAATTACATAATTTAGTCATTTTAAATGTGTTAAAACGGGACGTATCATTTACCATAATCGGTTCACTGGTTTAACAGTTACAAAGGAACAAAAGAACGGGCATACACACATACATGAATACGCACTAAAGACATAACCCTCCCTTGAGACTTCACCGCAGTCGGGTAAAAAGGTAATGGGAAAAGAACAATAAAACGCAGACTGTTTCATCGAACATGCAATATTGTGATATTGTATCGCGAGAAGGACGCGTGTTATCATATTTCTATTTGCCCTTCAGCTACCTGTATATACCCTTAGGATGTGATTTTTTATATATATTAATATATTCTTTACGTGAATTAATTAATAAATTAATCAATTTCACGCTGTATCCCGCGTGCAGCAGGCTAGGCAGAGGAAACATAGTGTTAAGACACTCTGTTCTCTGAATATCTTTCGAATTATTCGAGGCATTACGTAATAAGTGGCAAAACTTAACACTGTTGATGAAAAATAATTTATTAATAATAGTAATTTACTTCCTTGAGTGGGGATCGAACCCACAACCGTCGTATTACAGCCTCACTCTTGAGCCCCTGCGCAGTACCAGCCAATTTAATTATTGAATAATTAATTTAATTCTACTTTTGTATGAAAACAAAAAGCTCTGGTGTCGAGGCGAGCCACTTAACACGCAATGACTCCAAATGGGGAACGGAGTGTCTTACCACTAGGTTCCCTCTACTTTCTCTGCTGTGTGCGGGCTCCAGCGTGAAGATAAAAAAAAGATTTTTCGCTACTTTGCGTGGTATACTTAAGACGTAAAATAGAAACTCCCATTCTTTCCCGTTTCCAAAGAAAGTTATAGAAATGGTCCTTACACTCTCCAATGAATCTAAAAGCGATGTGTTGTGTGTTTACTCATAAAAATTATTTCATATAATTATAGTTAATTAGAGTATTATAATATTTTTTTATTACAAATAAGCATAGCATCTATGAAAATGTTTTCAAAATAAATTGAATTTCCTTATTTCACATCTAAATTATTAAGTATTTAATTGAAATTTGAAAAGTATTAAAAAATACTATTCAATTAAATTAAATATAATAGATAGCGATATTATATAAATACAGTAAAATTACTACAAATCAAAAATGTTATATATCTACTTATTTAGAAAACGTATAAAAATTTTAACGTAGCGAGACTCAAACCCGCTACTCCTGGAAACCGAACGTATGGCTTAGTGGTCAGAGCGTTACGCTACGTTCAAATTTTTATACGTTTTCTAAATAAGTATTTTCCTTTTACTAAGTGTGGAATAATATCTACTTTAAAAATATTAAAAGTATTGAATATATCTATCTATATATATTATAATAAACGTTGAAATCCAAGGATATATATTTATAAATATACTAAAATGTACAGGAATTTATACAATACGTCGTTTTCCGTGGTACTCGAGTCATCTGGCTAACATCAAAACCAATCAGGATCGCAGACATTCGAAGACAGAGCCAACACCACTTCCAGGAGCATATTTGTGTTATAATAAAACAGAAAGCAAGATTTTAGTTACGAGGCCTTCCTGGCACAGTGGAACAAAAGGTGTGATGCTAAACTACAGTTGTGGCTTCGATTAAGGAAAATAATTCATTATATTTATTAATTTAATGGCTATGGTAAGAAGGCAAAGCGTGGTGTTTAGTTTCGCCACTCGAAAATTCAACAAAAAGTGGAGAAATGGAGAGTCTTAACTCTCTATCTGCCTATATCTCTCTATGCGGGATACAACGTGAAAATAAAAAAAAACGTAGCACTAACTTTAATAATAACATACTGTTTTTGGGAGTAAAAGTATATTTTTTCAACTGCCTGTGGCCAGTGAATGTAGGGAAAGGTCTCTTAACCCCATAAGAAATTAAATATTTAAGCCGTTACGGTCGCTAAGGGAAACGCAATTATAACAAAGCATTTCATATTGTTCCTTTTTGGACTAAAATGTCGTTTACTGTCTTTATGTTTGTTTTGAATATATTTTCCTTTTCTTTATGTTTTTATTTTTATGCATCTCTCGCATTATTGGGGTGGGCAGAGAGAATTTAGTGATAAGTCTCTCCGTTTTGCGTGTAAAGGATATTTTACAAAATAAATGCGGTTGATACCAGAACGGTTGCGGAACTTAACGACGCATTTTGATTAGCTTGAGTAAACGAAAATATTTTTAAACTAAAACATTGCAGCTAACACGAATTGAACCTGTATCATCTATTCAGTCAACAATTTCTAAATATATTTTCCTATTATATCAATGAAAAATGTCAACAACTGAAATTATTTATATTTCCTGAAAATAATAAAAATCACACAAGAACCAATCTTAAATCTTACACAAAAAGAAACCCTTTGCATACACCTATTAACTGAAAATGCAACTTTTGCCGCTTTTATTTTCACTAATTTTAACTTCACTTTAAAAAAATCTAACAGAAAATATATTTTTTAAGTAGAATAAATACATAGCTTTATATTAACATTTTCATAAGAAACATACAGAAATAAAATAATTGAACCTATTGAAAAATATACCTAAACAAATTAATAAACAATAATATCTATTAATATAACAACACCAAAAAAAAAACGCTTTTAAAAGAAAATAATCAAAAGGAAATCCACCGGAAAAGTTGGTAAACAAAATAGGCTGGGAGCTATATCCCGAAACGCACGCATCAGACGCCACGCCGATAATAAATATATATAGCGAAAACACGTCAAAAATCACAAAAAAACGCGACAAATTACAAACCGAACTCATTTTACATTAAAAATATATTATTAATATAACAAACAGGTTAAATTTTAATATATTTAAATTTAGTTTCTCACACGAAGTCCATTTTCTATAGAAAATTTCGGGAGCGTCGCGACGGCCACGTACAGTGGCGCCACGCGCGGCACTGGCTCAAACCTGGCTGGCACCGTAGAATATCCCAAAACCGTGGCCTTATTGCTATAGGAATAAAGGATATTTTGCTATATACTATTAATATATGTGTTTGTAGGGCTGTCCCTTTTGTTCTGAACACATTTGCTCCGCTCCTTCCAACGGATTCTGTTTCATTACATACAAAATCGTTATTAACTGTCATTACTAGGGGTAAGGACTTAATTAGTTTATAGGAGTTTTGTATCGATATTTATGTTGTTTATTTGTTTTGTTTATGTGTTGGTTTTTGCTTAGTTTTTTTTCAGGGGAGGTAGAGGGAACCTAGTGTTAAGATACTTCGCTCCTCACTTTTCGCTGAATTTTGGAGGTATTGCGTTTTGATACCAGAGCGTAGAAATAAAAAAATAATATTTCAATTCCTCGAGTGGGAATCGAACCCACAATCTTTCGCGTTTACAAGTCACACACTTGTGCCACTGCGCCACAGCTGGCTGTTGTTATTTTATTGTTTAGTAAATTTTAGTATTCATTTAAGATTTAAAAGGAATTTATATTGAGTTAGTCGAATGATAATTAAAAAAAAATCCTCCAATTATTTTAATTAAATATTTCTTTAATATAAAAAATAAAAATAATAAAAGATGAATACCATGCTATATAAACTGATAATTCTCTTTTGGTCATGCCAGCCAGCCTGTCGGTGTCTTTTGCCTTTATCTTGACCTTGTACAAGCTGCCCCATCAAATGTATTTGGGAGAATATTATATTTTTATTTTAATAGTATTGTATTACAGTCAGTTTTTTGCTATAAGAGGAAATCATTTAAGGATAGTCATTAAAGTATATTGCAAAAATCAAATAACACTTAGCGTAATATTGGCTCTACATTTATGTAGGCAGAGGGAACCTGGGAACCTAATATTAAGACACTCCATTCCCATTAAGACTACTTCCGTATCCGACTTTCCACCAAATATTTGAGTATTCACCATTGCATGTTGGGAATCGAACCCACAATCTGTCGCGTTTACATTTGCACATTAATGCCTCTGCCGCACTATGCCTTGTTACCAGAGCGAAGAAATGAAAATATTAATTAATAATAAGTCATTCCTCCGAGTGGGAATCGAACCCACAATCATCGCGTTTACAGTCTTACACTGCAACAGCCACTGCGCCACGACGACCTCTCATTAAAATCTAAAAAAAATTAAATTAAATTAGCTTCACACTGTATCCCGCACACAGCAGGATAGGCAGAGGGAACCTAGTGTTAAGACACACCGTTCCCCAATATCTGCCGAATTTATTGGAGGCACTGCAGTGCCTGTTGAGTGGCAGAACTCAACGCCGCGCTTTACCTCGACACCAGAGCGAAGAAATGGAAATATAAATTTAAGTAAATATTTCATCCCCTCGAGTTGGGATCGAACACAACCAGTCAGTTTTACAGTCACACTTTGTGCCACTGCGCCACGACTGGCCTCAATAATTAAAATCTATAATCCTCTAAAACCGCTCTATCTTCACCGTATAAATTTTCAATTGTCAAACGGAACAGCCATAAAATCACAGCCAGTACCGGATCACCCGATAAGTTTATTATCCTTCATGGTAATTTTATTGTGGAGTTTCGAAGAGAAATATCGAACACGAAGGCCCTGTGACCTACTTCCCGGGTTCATTTATTGACAGCGTTCAATATTTATAGTTATTCAATATTTATAGTAAATTCTGTAAGACTATACTTTGATATTAAGAAAATTTTCAAGAAAACATCAGCTTCACGCTGTATCCCGCACACAGCAGGGTAGGCAGAGGGAACCTAGTGTTAAGACACTCCGTTCCCCACTTTCTGCCGAATTCTGGAGGCATTGCGTGTTAAGTAACAGAACTCAACGCCGCGCTTAACCTCGACACCAGAGCGAAGAAATGGAAATATAAATTTAAGTAAATATTTCATCTCTTCGAGTGGGGATCGAACCCACAACCAGTCGGTTTTGCAGTCACACTTCGCGCCGCTGCGCCACGACTGGCCTCATTTTCAACAATATTCCTTATTTTATGAGATGGCCTTTATGATATAAATCACTAATCGTAGAGTATTTTGTTGTATGGGGCTGCCCACGACTATATAAGGGTTCCGACTTTCAGTTTGTCTACACTGAAACACGGTCAACAAAAGTGATCCTCTTATTTGGGTTGCCATTTTTAGGATTCCGTACCGGAAAAGATTTTGTTTTCGACTTGGCTTTATTGCTGAAGACGCTGTCAGGACCTGAATTGGTCTTGACGTCACCAGGCGGGGAGGGGCGAGGGGCGAGGGGCGAGGGTAGCTCACCCCTGAAGAAAAAGTACGAGCTTTGATGGACACACGTGAAGGGTTGCACGGGGAAAGCCCTGCGTACGCTATATCAGGAGGAATTTCGACTGTTGGGCCCTGTCGCGCGGACGTGCTTTGAGATAGGACTGGAGGAGTCTATAGGACTGAAAAGATAAAAACAACGGAACTCTATATAGTTGGGGGCAGTCCCGTGAAATAAAATACTTTACGTTCCCATTAGGTAAAATAGTGATTAGATATTTACGTCTACGGTCGACAGGGGACAAGGCAAACGAGCATGCATGTCACGTAAAGATAAGTGATCACCGCCGCCCATGACCCCATGCACTAAAGGAGCTACAGGCTGCGTTGCCAGCTTTCGTGGTGGAGATGGGCGCCGTTTTTGAAACACTACCGCAGGTAGGCTATTCGACAGTTGCGTGGGGCGTGGAAGGAAGTTCATACGAAACCGCAAAGTGGTGGAGTGCCACGTATTTTAGTTTGTGACGTTGGAAAATGCGACAGCAGGTCAATCAGGTCAAACAGTTCCCTAGAACAGTCACCATAATAAATAATGATTACTATTGGTATTACCACAAGAACTCGATTATATTATTTTACAGGAACAAAGGATTAAGATTAAAGAGGAAAACGGAGAATCATAGCACTAAATTTATTCTGCCAAACTTGCTTTTAAGATATTAACAATACATGTTGGAATATTATACGTAGGTATCACATCTCGCTCATAAAATGCACATTTTAAACAAAAAGAAAACCATCAAGTCGAGTTGGGCTCGCTCATTAAGGGTTCTGTACCTATTTCAGGGTTATAGGTCAACGAAAAGTACAATTTATAATAGTCGACAAACTTAAGTTTGCGATTATATGCACTTATTTTGTATGAAATGAACCACATATATAAATTTGTGATTATTTTTTTCTATACAATTTTTTACTTGTCGGATTTTTCCCTGTATTTGAACTATGAGTTTTCGGTTCGTGCCAAATTTCATAAAGGTTCACGAGAAGTAGGATTTTTATGGGATTTCGAAAATACTATTTATTAGCTTTGATTGTGACATGATATATTTTAATTATAAATATATCTTTCACCCGCGGCTTTCCCCACCTGGATTACTGTCATGATTATGGCTACTTCTTTATCACATCTTTTTGTTTAAGCTTTACGCTTTATCCTGCGTATAGTATAGGGTAGACAGAAGGGATCTGTTAAGAAATTCTGTAACTCATGTACCGTCAAATTTTCGAGACATTGCGTGTTGAGTGGAGAAATTTAACACCGCGCTTTGTCTTGTTCCTAAATACATTACAAACCACCTAGTGAAATTTGAACACGCGACTATCGAATTTAATCAAACACGTCCCAGCTCCAAACCCCAAAGGATATCTAAATGAAGTAACTTTTATTTCTACTTTTAATAATAATTTCACTATAGAATTTTCTGTCGACTTTTATTCAGAAGAAAGTTGTAAGAACATTCATTTCCTAGGAGATTTTAAAGTTTTGCTTCGAGCGAGCCTCAAGATTGCAGCACGTCGAGTGTTCGCTGGTGGTTTCATTTTATTAAATTGAAGCCCTTAACGAAATGTTACAATTTTATTTTGAAAGTTATTATTGTTTGAAGAAAACCAAAAAATAACGTGACAAATTAAGCTTATATTAAAAATAAGGCCAGTCGTGGCGCAAGGGCACAAAGTGTGACTGTAAAAACGACTGGTTGTGGGTTCGATCCCCACTCGAGGAGATGAAATATTACTTAAATTTATTTAGAGGACAAGCGCGGCGTTGTGTTCTGCCACTCAACACGCAATGCCTCCAGAATTCGGTAGAAAGTGAGGAACGGAGTGTCTTAAAATTAGGTTCCCTCTGCCTACCCTGCAGTGTGCGGGATACAGCGTGAAGCTCATTCATTTGATTTGATTTATTTTTTACAAATGAAGCTTCAGTGAAAAATATAATGGAACACAATATCAAAATGGCAAACCAAAACGAAATTTCCTACAGAGATGAGGAGGGATAGGGACTTAACTATACCAACTCTAACTACACCAAAATCAATATAGGCGCGGGTTCGAGTCCCGCTACGTTCAATTTTTTGTACGTTTTTTAAATAAATATTTTTCTTTCCTAAGTAAGAAAACTTTTAAGGAAAAACACTTTAAAAAATTTCAAAATATCAATATGTTCGTCGACCACCAACGACTGGTATTCAAACACAGGAATAGACTTTACGTAACATCGAATTGACATTTATGAGAACACTACTAGCCTGACACGGATAGACGGGCTAATCTTCATCAAATCTGTGAGGTACAACTGATTTTTTAGCTTCACGCTGCATCCCGTAAACAGCAGGATAGGCGAAATTTAGAAGACGAAATTTATTATTAAGACACTCCGTTCTCTATTTCCCACCGAATTCTGCTCTTTGCTTCGACACCAGAGCCTCAAGTACTAATTGAAACCCCAACCAGCCACGTCTACACTCACACACTTGTGACCCTGCGCCACCAATGGCGTAACTCATGGTTCAACTCATATATCCAAAAAAAAAAATATAGAACAAATCTCCATTTAAAAAACCCTTATTGAATACATACACGTATTCCAGATCATTTTCACATATTATATTACATAGTATTAGAGTCGATATATTAAGTCGTGGCACGTACTCGTACATAGGTCGCGGGCGTAGGAAGCCAGTGAAATACAACAGGGTCTAATGTCGATAATTTTGTTGTATTATTATATTTTTGTTTGGTTCCCTCAAATATTATTAAATATTGATAATTAAATTAGTTCTCTAACAATGCAGATAACCGCTGATTTTTTTTTGGAATTAGGATTTGCGATTTAATTATTTGTAGGTACTTGTTGAGTGGTGGAACTAAACGCTGCGTTTTGTGATCGATCAAAGCGGAAAAATGTGAATGATTCATTTTTCTAGACATATTCGGAATTTTTACTTGTATAACATGCATAAGCTAGGGCTCAGTCTTTCTTTGAAGTTCTCAATTAGGATTTAAGATAAATCAGCTTAACGCTGTATCCCGCATACTATAGGGTAGGCAGAGGGAACATAGTGTTAAGACACTTCGTTCCCTACTTTCTTCCGAATTCTGGAGGTATTGCGTGTTGAATGGAGAAACTCAACGCCGCGCTAAGCCTCGACACCAGAGCGAAGAAATGGAAATATAAATTCAAATAAATATTTCATTTCCTCTAGTGGGAATCGAAGCCACATACAGTCGCGTTTACAGTCACATTTTGTGCCCCTGCGCCATGTCTGGCTTTAATTCCGACTCAACACGCAATGTGGCGAAAGCGGGGTGCGGAGTGTCTTAACACTGAGCTCCCTCCGGCCACCCCGCAACGTGTCAGAAAAGATATGAAGCCGCTTTTTATTAGACAATTATCTATTTTTCTCTCTTATACACTTTTCAAATCTAGCACAGTAAATTTGGAATTAATATACAAAACGAAGAAATAAAAATATTAAATGTATCATTTTCTCTAGTGGAAATCGAACCCAATCGCACTCGTGTGTCCTGCGCCACGACTGGACTCATATAACTACATAAATAATATAACATTTTGTTGAATTTACAATATTATTAAGGTTACTATGACTTGCAAAAAGAGCATTTTAAATGTCAAGGGAATAGCGTCTTACATTAAGAACATTGCATTCAAAATATTTTTTATGTCTTGTTCATTGTCGCGGCAAAGCGCGGCGTTGAGTTCCGCCACTCAACACGCAATGCCTCCAAAAACTCGGCGGAAAGTGGGGAATGGAGTGTTTTAACACTAGGTTCCCTCTGCCTACCCCACTGTGTGCGGGATACAGCTTGAAGCTGATTTATTTTATTTACTTTGTTCATCACTTACATCGCATCAATAATAGTAAATATTTCACTGAGCGTGATTTAAATAAAAGCCTTTGTGGCGCGGCAGATCAACGTCTGACTGTTAACGTATAGGTCGTGAGTTCGATTCCCACTCGGGGTTTTAATTTTACTGTTTCTGTTTGTCCCACTGTTTTAATTATATCGCTCTGTTGACATACAAGGCACGGCGTTGAGTTTCGCCATACACAATATCTCGAAAATGGGACTGTGTGTGGGATACGGAATATCTTAATTAATTTCTCTCCGTATATGCATACTGCTAAAATTAAAAGAAACAAAGATAGACTAAGTAGGATAGGATCATTTGAGATTAAATATCTTAACTGTCCATAGATTCACGTAGCTACTCGAAGCAGTGCTTAGGACTTGTAACTCAACTATGCCCTTAAGAAGCATTTTTTTTAATTTCACGCTTTATCCCGCACAAATCAGGGTGGGCAAAAGGAACCAGGGAACTTAATGTCAAGATATTTCGTTCCCATTCAGATTTTCGATCTCCATTTTTCCCCGAATTCTGGAAGTATTGCGTAGCGGAACTTAACAATAGACAACAATGACACGCTTTAAAATTTGCTATAACTCTCGCCTTTACGTTATTATTTTTTTCTTTATTCACTTAGTTGGTCTCTCTCTTTCTCTCTCTCTCTCATAATAAATAACACTTTATACAAATCAATTTTATTAATTAAATTTAATCACTCTAACATAGCTGTGCAGATATGTTACATACCAATTTCATTTTAGGTTCAGAATATGTGAAGTATGTTCATACGTACGTTTAATTAGATTCTATCAATCGGAATTGATCAGAATCCAGACGTGGCGTAGTGGCATACACGTATGACTGTAAATACGACGGTTATAGGTTCGATTCCCACTCGGGGAAATTAATAATTATTTAATTATATTTTCATTTCTTCGTTCTGGCAACAAGGTAAAGCGCGGTGTTGAGTTCTGCCACTTAACACGCAACGTCTGGAAAACAGGGTGGAAATCAGGAACTGTATTGACTTTAAGCCACTAGCTTACTTCTGCCTACTCAGCTCTGCGGGAAAAAGCGTGAAACTATAAAATATCAAAAAGACCAGCATTCCACCAGGAGTCAGTCAGTCATTTCAGTAAGGAATGCGTTAAAATCGCAAATTACTAGAATACATGATCTAAGACTGTTTTCAATGACGTCACACCCTCTATTTCAAGATCAAAGTTTATTTTATACATCTAGTTTACAAATCCAAATGTTATTTATAGAAGCATCCAGTGGCTATTTGTGGTTTTATATCCGTGACTGACTTTATTACTTCAAAAACATAAATTAAGTTATTTTTGTCTATGCCCGAGCGTAATGTAATGCTAATTATTTCACTTAGAAAAGCGTCTAAATTTGGAGAAAAGATGAGATTTCTTTAATAACTTTTCAAAATGTTATTTTTTGTGGAGATTTTTAAAGTAATTCGTTGTAATTATATAATATTAAATATATACATATATAATTTAACGAAGCGAAATTTTTCTTTTAATCAACAACCATAGTAAGTAAGCAGTTCCAATTCTCAACTACCTAGAAGTAAAGAAAGTATGTTTTCCACATTTCCCCGGAAGTCGAGACATTGCGTGTGGGTTGGCGGAACTCAACAACGCTCTTTCTGTTACTAGAACAAGAAAATGCATTATTTATATTAAGACCCCCGCGGCCCAGTTGCACAAGCGTGTGTCTGTAGATGCGACGCTTGTGGGTTCGATTCTCACTCGGGGGAATGTAACATTAAATATTTTCATTTTTTCGCGACGTTGAGTTCCTCCAAGCATCACGCAATGCCTCGAGCTGTGGAAAGTGGGGAACGGAGTGCCTTAATACTAGGCTACCTCGCTGTGTGCGGGATACAACGTGAAGCTGATAAAAAAATGTGCTATACAGTGGAAGATTCCTATCTATATTAGCCATTCCCACATACTTCCGAATATTAATGAATAGATAGCTAAAACTATTGACGTAACTAAACCGAGCGAGCATCTACGTAGTGAACATCTGTTTATAGCGAATAAGAATGTCAACAAATAAAACGACTACGTTTTAGCTGATTAAGTCAATAATTTAACATTTAGAATGTTTCTGAAGCAGTACATTAAATTATTAAGTGACATCAGCACATTTAACAGAGCTTTAAAAAACATAACAGGTAAAAAGAACGTAATGTTACAAAAATATATACGTATAATAAATAATTAGCTTTATGTATATTTTATGAATATCAAATATCAACATTGGTCATATTTTTTAGTTCGAAACAATCAAAAATTCTTATAGAAATTATGATAATGTCGTAAAAAAATCATTTTAGAATATTACAGATTAAAGTAATAAAAAAATCATATTAGAAGTCATTATAGTTGTCAATCTATTCTGCTTATTGAATCAATAATCATGTATTTTAAGCGGACGAAGCCGCAGGCAGGCCGCTAGTTTACAATAAAATGATTACTCTGAGATTGAGTCTAACCCACAATTATTGTATGCTGGTGCTATATGACACGACTTTCTTCTTCATATCATACCATACCATAAATAAAAAAAATCGTAATTTAAAATCAATTTGCTCCAAGTGAGTAACAAACCAAGAACCTTCGCGGTTGCAGTCCGACGTTGTGCCACTGCGCCACGACAGCCTCTAAATATAACAATATCTCTATGAATACTAATATATTTAACAATAAACTGCAATAGCTTGTAGCGACGTTGATCGAGTGATTATATAGCGGATGGCGCTACGGAAATTGAACCAGGAGTGCAGCAGTACATTTAACTGTTAGCGATTTAAATGAGAAGAGTTAAATTAATAATTATAGAATGTTAATACGATGCGTAGCGCGGCGTTGAGTTCCGCCATTCTAAACACAATGCTATTATATGATCGTTTTCGTTTTCTTATACCAAACACTCGATAATAGAAAACGAAGAAATAATAATTTAGTGTTGACACACAAAAATTAAAAAGAAAAAGTTTAGGAACAGTTAATAGAAAAAATATGAAAGGAACCTTTAAACCATTTTGGTAACCATATTCACAATATATCATATAGTTGTCGCTGTGGTAAATTTTGAATATAGTACCTTTTGTTACACTCACAAGGTTAACATGAATCCTTTGACGTAAGAATCATCTATATAGGTCAATTCGTTTAATCTCTGCAACGCCACAAAGGAACAAACATACATACTTAAAAATACTGATAAACACCATAACCTACCTTGTGTCGCGCAGTCGCACTATGGATAATGGTAGAACAACGGCAGATCAAAATTCATTTTTACTAAAGTCGTCCTTGACGCACTTTTTATTTTTTTTAAATAGTATAATAGTGGACCTTTAATGTAATGAATTATTTTTTCGTGAATTACATTTGGAATATATTTTTTTTAATTGTTAGAAATTGTAATACGTAAGAATGTCTATTTCAGGTTGTTCGCATCGATACTTTAAACTTAATTTCCTTAAAAAAAATGTGCAAATAGATATAAAGTGTTATATATTTTTAAAAAGCCTATAGTATGTAGATTTTAAAACAATTTTTATATTGTGGATTTTGTGACTATATTCTTATAAAAAATATTAACAATAAGTGAAGAGAAAAAAAGCACGTACTTAAAGTTCATCGAGACTTTTG